>JAINUT010002776.1:0-20063 GCA_020205555.1 Panax stipuleanatus | reverse complement strand
CATATCAACATTAATTATCAAATTAGTTATTCACAGAGAATCTACATACGTTAATGGAAAACTTTAAGAACTTGAATTTAAAAACTTAGGAGAAGGAATTACCCTTGCTAGTTTGTGAAGATGATTCAAGGATGATGATATAAACTTTTCAAATTCTTCTTCTTCAATCTTTTCTCTCAAAATTCTCTCTGATTCTTTAAGTTTTATTTCCTCTGATATGAATATATAAATTGATATAGTATATATGTATATAAGTATAATACGTATAATATATAATGGGTGAGTGGTTGTCAGTTGGTCCCTTAGTGGGTTAACTGACCAACTCCCCTTAAGGCCTTGTTTGGCTAGCTTAAGGAATCCCTTCATTTATTTAATTAATTTATTATAATATAGTTAATTAATGTCACACCCAATTAAATCAAATAATGCTATTTAAATCAATTAAATAAAATAGCATAAATCTACATTAAATCACATAGTCACATAATTAAAATTCTTATTTATTAATTATGTCTAATCATAAATCTCTAATTAATTAATAAATTAATTAGAATAACATTATGCTTATTAATTAATATATTAATCAAATAAGCTCAATTAAATACATACTTTGAATATAAAAATTCACCACATTAATTTAACTAATGTGACACATATAATTAAATTAATCTACCACAAATTCATCAATTAATTATTTAACTCAATAATTAAATCATCAAAAAATATTTATTTAATTCAATAAATATTCAAATAAATTACAAAAATCTTGTTTGTCACATCTTTCCCCCCTTAAAAGGATTCTGTCCCCAGAATCACGGTTCAATTAAATTTCGTCCCGTACATTCTCCCCCCCTTACAAAGATTCTGTCCCCAGAATCGCATAAACAAAAAAATTAAGTAAATAAATCTGGGTAATTCTTCATCATATGCTCTTCGAGTTCCCACGTAGCTTCTTCAGCATTGTGGTTCCTCCAAATTACCTTAACAGAAGGTATAATTTTATTTCTGAGGACTTGCTCTTTCCTGTCAACAATCTGAACAGGAATTTCTTCATAGGATAAGTCTTTCTCAAATGTAGGGGTTCATATTCAATCACATGTTTGTAATCGGGTTTGTAGGGGCGTAAAACTGACACATGAAAGACGTTGTGGACATTCTCAAGCGCCGGAGGTAAGGCTACCTCATACGCAACTTCTCCAATCCTTCGCAGTACTTCAAAGGGTCCAATGAACCTTGGGCTCAATTTTCCCTTCTTACCGAATCTGATCTTCCCCTTCCAGGGAGAGACTTTCAAGAACACATAGCTACCCGATTCAAACTCAACGTTCTTACGGTGTGGATCGGCGTATTTCTTCTGCCTATCCTGAGCTGCTACCAGTCTTGTTCTGATCACTTTGACTATCTCTGCTGTCTGCTGTACCAGTTCTGGACCTAATAGTTGTCTCTCGCCAACTTCATCCCAGTATAGCGGGGTTCTGCATTTTCTTCCGTACAACGCTTCGTAAGGCGGCATGCCAATACTAGCGTGGTAACTGTTGTTGTAACCGAATTCCACAAGCGGTAGGTGATCATCCCAATTTCCTTTAAAATCCATGATGCATGCTCTCAACATATCTTCCAATGTCTGGATCGTTCTTTCACTCTGCCCATCTGTCTGAGGGTGATAAGCCGTACTCATTCTCAACTGTGTCCCCATGCATTCTTGTAGTCGCTTCCAGAAGTTCGATGTGAAACGCGGATCTCTGTCGGAAACAATTGACACCGGAACTCCGTGCCTCGAAACAATCTCTTTCACATATAGCCTTGCCAACTGGTCTAAGTTGAATCTGATTTTAATCGGAAGGAAGTGTGCGATTTCGTCAGTCGGTCAACGATAACCCATACTGCGTCGTAGCCTTTCTGAGTCGTCGGAAGGCCAACCACGAAATCCATCGTAATGTGTTCCCATTTCCATTCTGGGATTTCCAGGGGTTGTAGCAAACCACTTGGTCTCTGATGTTCTGCTTTCACTTTCTGACAGGTTAGACACTTTGCAACACACTCAGCAACATCTCGTTTCAAATTCGGCCACCAGAAGTGCTGTCGAAGATCCTGGTACATCTTGGTACTACCGGGGTGAATTGAATACCGTGAGCTATGAGCCTCTCTCAAAATGTCATCCTTAATCTCTGGCACTGACGGTACCCGAACTCTATTCTCAATCTCAGTAGTCCCTCACTGTCTATCTTGAATCTCGGTTCGGTTCCTTCAGATATCTTTTTCTTAACCTTCTCACATTCTTCGTCCTGAAGTTGAGCTTCCTTAACTTTATCCAATAGGGTTGTACCAGCTTGAATCTGAAACAACTTCTCGTCAATCTCCATCGAATACTTCACTTCCAATTTCAGCTTTTCCATTGCTGAAATTAGTTCCTCCTGAGTAGTCAACATCATCAATTTCTCCCGACCCTTTCTGCTTAAGGCGTCGGCAACCACATTAGCCTTACCCGGATGGTATAAGATTTCACAGTCATAGTCCTTAATTAACTCCAGCCACCTTCTCTGGCGCATATTCAAGTCCTTCTGTGTAAAGATATATTTCAGACTCTTGTGGTCTGTATATATTTCACACTTCTCCCCATAGAGATAGTGTCTCCAAATTTTTAAAGCAAATACCACGGCAGCTAACTCCAAGTCATGGGTCGGATACCCCTTCTCATAGTCTTTCAATTGTCGTGACGCATACGCAATGACCCTGCCGTTTGCATAAGCACACAGCCAAGTCCTTTATGCGACGCATCACTATAAACCACAAAATTGCCTGTGTCGTCCGGAAGGGATAACACAGGTGCTGAACTCAACCTCCTCTTGAGCTCTTGGAAACTTTCCTCACACTTCTCTGTCCAAACGAATTTCACCGATTTTCTAGTCAAATTTGTCAGCGGAGTTGCGATCTTGGAAAAGTCCTGAATAAATCTTCTATAATAACCCGCCAATCCAAGAAAACTCCTCACTTCCGACGGTGTTTTCGGCAGATCCCAGTTCATCACAGCTTCGACTTTAGAGGGATCTACCGAAATTCCGTCCTTGTCGATCACATGTCCAAGAAATTGCACTCTTTCAATCCAGAATTCACATTTAGAAAATTTGGCGTACAACTTCTCTCTTCTCAACGCCTCTAATGTTAACTTCAGATGTTCTACATGTTCTTCCTTGGTCTTCGAGTATACCAAAATATCGTCGATAAAGACCACCACGAATTTGTCCAAAAAACGGCTTGAACACTCCATTCATTAAGCCCATGAATGCTGCAGGAGCATTCGTTAGACCAAATGACATTACCAAAATTCGTAGTGACCATATCGAGTCCTAAATGCTGTCTTTGGAACATCCTCTGGCCTCACCTTCAGCTGATGATAGCCACTCCTCAAGTCTATCTTTGAAAAGTACCTTGCACCCTTCAATTGGTCGAACAGATCGTCGATCCTCGGTAATGGATATCTATTCTTAATTGTGACCTTATTCAGTTCTCTGTAGTCGATGCAAAGCCGCATCGTCCCGTCCTTCTTCTTCACAAATAACACCGGCGCTCCCCACGGCGATACGCTCGGTTGGATGTACTTCTTGTCCAGTAACTCTTGTAGTTGTACCATTAACTCTTTCATCTCTACCGGAGCCATCCGGTATGGTGCCTTCGATATTGGGGCCGTCCCTGGCGCCAAATCGATCACAAACTCAACCTCTCTGTCTGGCGGAAGTCCTGGCAGATCATCCGGAAATACGTCTAAGAAGTCCCTCACGACTGGTATATCTTCTAATTTCGAATTTTCTTTACGACTATCGACTATGTAGGCTAAATATCCTACACAGCCTTGTCTTAACAACTTCCTGGCCTGCATCATCGTCAGACAACTCGCTTGTCTAGGCGATTTACTGCCATAAAACACAACCTTTGACGGGGTCATAAGGTTGATACACTTCCTCTGGCAATCAATTACAGCCCCATAATTGACTAGCCAATCCATTCCCAGAATAACATCGAATTCCCCAAGTCTAATCGGGATAAGATTTACGTTCATAATGTTACCCTTAATATCTACTCTACAGTTCTTGTGTACATACTTAACAGGGATTACTTCTCTATTCGCAATCTCTATATTCATGGGGTATTCTAACTCGTCCATAGGAAGTTCTAAGTTCTTAGCAAAGTCATCGGATATAAATGAACAAGTAGCACCCGAATCAAATAGTACATAAGCATTAACTTTATTGATCGGAATGATACCTGACACCACATCGCGAGACTGCACAGCATCCTGCACGGTCATGTTGAAGGTCCTGGCGGTTGGTCGGTTGGTTGCGGTTGGTCCCGTGATAGTTAAAGCACTTCCACCGCTGTTTCCCCTGTTTCCACCTGATCCTTCCCTTCCAGATCCCTTCTTGGGACAGTCCCTTGCCAGATGGTCCTTTGAGCCGCAAGTGAAGCAAGCGCCCTTCTTTGGGTTCGGACAGTTAGGTGCTATGTGGCCTTCCTGACCACAATTATAACATACTCGTTTTCCCTTCATACAGACCCCCAGGTGAGCTTTCCCGCAGGTCGAACAATCTTCGATCCTCTTTTTCTGACCACCTTGCTGATTCCCAGTCGATGAGTTATCATTCCACCTCCTCTTCTGATTATTACTCCCTCCCGTGTTGCTACCACTAGCCTTGTTAATTCCTTCACCTTCACTCTTCTTCTTTTTCTGATCTTGGTTATACTTTGTAACTGCATCACTCCCGCCTTCAGCGAGAATGGCCTTCTCCAACACCCCAGCAAAAGTGTTCAATTGGAACATTGACACTTTGCTATACAACCAGGGCTTCAGGCCCTGTTCAAACCTCCTTGCCTTCCTCTGATCGGTGTGCACTTGATACGTGGCAAACCTAGCCAACTCATTGAATTTCGCCGCATATTCTGGCACGGACATATTTCCCTGTTTCAGTTCCAAGAACTGGACCTCCATTTGATTCTGCGAGCTGGTCGGAAAGTACATCTCGAAGAACATCTCCTTGAACCTCTCCCAGGTAATCACACCTTCACCTCCCCGGACCTTATTCGCTTGCCACCAATAGCTGGCCTCAGATTTCAGCATGAACGTTGCATAGGCGGTTTTCTGGTCCTCTCTGACTCTGGCGACGTCAAAAACTTTTTCCATCTCCATGACCCAGGTTTGAGCTTCTATCGGGTTCATGGTGCCTTTAAACTCTGGCGGTCCCACCGCCTTGAAGTCCTTGAACGTTGTGGTCGGTGGAGCTTGAGGTTGGTTGTTAAGCGCTCCAGCAAGTAAGTTCGCCAACTGCTGAACGGGGTTAGCATTGGCGTCGTTGTTGTTGTTAGTTGACCCTTCTTGGGCCTGTTGACGGTTAGATCGTCTCCTTGGCGGCATTTTACTGTTAAGAAATACGCGTATTAGAACTTTATTCAATCTTTTAAATATCTAAGGCTTAACTTAAACATTTAGACACAATCAGTCAACACATTATCTCAAATAAACTCTGATATATTACTAAATCAAAAGTTTTAACATAATACGATAGCATCACTGCTATTTACATCAACTATCCTGAGATAAAGAATCTACAGGATTTAAAACATAAAATATTCCTCTGTTTATAAACACATTGGAATTTACATTATTAACTACCAGATAGGTTTCACAAAATCAAATGTTCCTATCACTGCCCATTAAGGCGACGAACAGCTTTGCCACGCTCTTCTTCCATAATCCGAGACATCGTCCTGCGATCTAGCATGTACGACGGTAGTCCTTCAAACTGAATTGGGCACCTCATAACCCGATCCTGGGCCTCGTCAATTGCATACTGAAGTATAGAGTACGTCTCTTCAAGCTTGGCCTTCTTCGCCCGACAATTATCTTCTGCGAGATCTGCTCGTCGTGATTCCCTTACCCAAGCCTCCTCTGCTATGGCCAGCCTTGCTGATTTCTCTTTTAGTTCATTCTTCAATTCCTCAATTTCCTCTGACTTCTGCTCGGGTTGGCCCTTCTCGTGAGCCAAATTCCACTCTACATTTCCCAAACGTGTGTGAAGAGCCTCAACCTCTCCATCCCTCAGCTCGATGGTAGACTGTTGAGTAACCGACCGCTCCCTCAGCTCCTGAACAGTCTCCCTCAGCTCCTGAACAGTATCACGTAACTCTATGTTACGGTCATACAGCTCGTCATACATCTCAGCACTGATAGAGCTCGGCGGGAACTCTTCAGGGTCTTCCTCCTCCTCTTCAGCTGCCTCAGCCTGAACTTCAATCTCCTCAGGGTCTTCCTCAGAGTCCTCCTCTGAATTAGACACCGGCACAATCTCCTGACCAATGACTGTGATCAAGGGTGATGGCTCTCGTCGGACTAACTGCTCCCAAACTACGTGGATATCTCGGGGCTCCTCCTCTCTAGCCTCTAGGGGTACAAGGTCCCTGGACTGACTAGGTTCTCCAGCATTCGTCATCCTGACAAATAAAATTTTAAGTTTTAGTAATTACGTGATGCTAATCGAGACTCGAATATATAAGTATAAGCACGTAGCACATAAGGTAAGTTATTATCTTTCTTAGAACTCGATAAGAGTTATCATTACTATGTTCTCGATCTCTAAAAAGGCTACTATCCTAAGGTTTTTCCCCACCTAAGGTTCATAACCTACAGCTTTGATACCAACCTGTGACACCCCCAAATCCGGGTACTTCAATTTCCACGGGACTTGGTGTTCACTGTACAAATATCATCTATCTATCTACCCATAGTAAATGCAAACCATGAAATAAATAGAAATAATCCTCCCCTTATGGGGTTACAACATCTGAAAAGAAATACATCAATCCCAGGTCGTACTTAACCTTAAATATCAAATGCGGAAATATAAATAATTAAATAAGTTTTACACAACTTTAACATAAGTCTGAAACATAAACACATAAAATAAACAACAAGTCTTCATCACTTGTTGACTTTGCCCTTGCCTTTGCTAGTAGAAGGCTCGTCAGACCTTTCGTTCTTAACTGCAATGTTATTATTACGCAAGAGTGAGCACGGTTGCCCACAAGTATAATAATATGACAACAATATAATAACATGCGAGTGAATCAAGGACATCTGAATAAAGAAACTCAACTTTTGACTCGAGGATAAATAACAGGAATCAAAATATCATCTGAGGGTCATAAGACCTTGAACTATGTCCTAGGTTGTAAAGTGTTTATACTTAAAACCTTTAACAGTCATAAGACTATGGACTCTACTTCTCGTACTTAGGGGGATCAGCCCTTAGTACCATATTGTGCACAATATCTCAACGCTAAAGCGTAAATAATCCCCTTTTTCAGGGTTGTTCATCTCAGTTTTGACATCAGAGTCCGCACCAAAGGAAGTTTGGTTTGGATAAGCTCAATAAGTATTTTGGAATTTAGAACGTTCATCAACTATGGACTAGTCGAATCAATAAGGGTTCACTAGTCCTATAAGGTTCAACAATAACATCGATATTCAACTTGAATAATAAATCTCAAGAGTATACAATCGAATAAGTATTGTATCACTGAATCATGCTTTTAAAAGAGTTACAATATGTAATATGAATTTCGAACTTGAACAATTAAAAACACGAGCTTACTCGATATAGAAACACAAGTCTAAGGCTTAATAAATGAATAAATTAGAATTTAGGGAACTTGCTAAATCAATAAGTTAGGGATAGGATACTTGCCTCTTGCACAAGCTACAATTATAATTCACGTTCTTTATTAAACCCTACACATCAATACGTTCACAATACAAATTAATCAATAACTCGATATACGTATCGAATCACACACATCGGTCTTGAGCACGTTATTGGACTATACAATTAACGATTCAAGTCATGTAATTAACTTATTAATTACTCACGTAATATAAGTTATTAACCTCTTATTATATGTTTAATCATGTCTTTATGTTCATTACATTAGGTTTTAAACCACCTCTTAGAACACACGAACACTTAGCAAAAAAAAAAAAATTCAAATTTCTGCAAGGGGCGCGGCCGCGCGCCAGTTACCCTTGGGACCAGCGCGGTCGCGCGGCAACGCAGACCCAGATTTCCAGTTCGCGAATGACACACAGAGCAACCCAAATAAATCCAAATTAAACTAACGTAATGAATTTAAGGCTACCCATAAGATATAGAATTTACAGAAACATCATACCATGTTCTAAGCATGCTTTTAACACTTTAAATCACGGAATTACACAAATCACAACATTTAATTTCACTATTTTCAACATTTTATAAAGTTTTGAAAGAAAACAAGAATTCAACGTTACGGATTCGTTATAACACCGAATCCATTCGTTTAACTTCTATTTTGTTCGTTTAAATGTACACAATCACATTCAAGTGTTAATTTAAGTTAAATAAACGCATAAGGTGTGTAAATTTTGTACGTAAGGGCCATATGGGCCATATGTACAATTTTTACACTCTGTAACTTTTGAAAAATCAAATTAAGCATAACTACATGGATTTAATCGCACTAAATCATGCATACATGATATACAACATGTTATGATCATACAATAACACATATAAAATCATATCATACATTAATTATCAAATTAGTTATTCACAGAGAATCTAACATACGTTAATGGAAAACTTTAAGAACTTGAATTTAAAAACTTAGGAGAAGGAATTACCCTTGCTAGTTTGTGAAGATGATTCAAGGATGATGATATAAACTTTTCAAATTCTTCTTCTTCAATCTTTTCTCTCAAAATTCTCTCTGATTCTTTAAGTTTTATTTCCTCTGATATGAATATATAAATTGATATAGTATATATGTATATAAGTATAATACGTATAATATATAATGGGTGAGTGGTTGTCAGTTGGTCCCTTAGTGGGTTAACTGACCAACTCCCCTTAAGGCCTTGTTTGGCTAGCTTAAGGAATCTCTTCTCATTTATTTTAATTAATTTATTATAATATAGTTAATTAATGTCACACCCAATTAAATCAAATAATGCTATTTAAATCAATTAAATAAAATAGCATAAATCTACATTAAATCACATAGTCACATAATTAAAATTCTTATTTATTAATTATGTCTAATCATAAATCTCTAATTAATTAATAAATTAATTAGAATAACATTATGCTTATTAATTAATATATTAATCAAATAAGCTCAATTAAATACATACTTTGAATATAAAAATTCACCACATTAATTTAACTAATGTGACACATATAATTAAATTAATCTACCACAAATTCATCAATTAATTATTTAACTCAATAATTAAATCATCAAAAAATATTTATTTAATTCAATAAATATTCAAAATAAATTACAAAAATCTTGTTTGTCACAAGTTCTGTCTAGGAAAGGGGTTAGGTAATTGCGCGCCAATAAGGAGAATCCTTATCGGAAGGCCCCCTCTTTCCTAGGAACGACCTGGTTGTCAATATTGTAGTTCTGTAATATTGTTCGTGAATAATTAATTATTGATTTATATGATAAGAAAATATTTATTTTTATGGATATAAAAGGAAGAATTAGTGTTGACGTGTTTTTATCAGTATTTTGGTGTGGACAGTCATCCGTTTGTGAATTTCGGCCATTTTTCGTTGGGAATTTGGAAAAACTTCCTTCTACAAAGTTATAGAGAATTAAATTTCTTATAAAAAGGACATAGAATGTGTATTTTTCTAATAGAAGGGCTATTTATTATGAATTATTGAAGTTTTGGAGTAAATATTTTTATTAAAAATATGGGTTGGGCCCACTCTTGTTTTTTGTTTAGTATAATGCTGAAAATTCAATACTTTGTTGGTATGCTGAGTTGGTGCATGCGTTCAAATTTTCAAAGAGGTAATAGACACCGGTTGTAGGTATTGTCAATCCTGGCATCCTAGCATTTTCCTATTAATAGGGTGCTTAGTTAGAAATAAAAATCACACCAGAATCAAAAACATTTCTTACTATAATATCGAGCGTATTTCTTGTGAGTATTTAGATACTTTGAGTGTAGATAGCAGTGCAAGTTTTCGTCGACATAATAACCGATATTCTAGTCAAAACTACTCTCCTGTTAGAGTAAAGGATATTATTTTTCGAGTACATGATGTTATTATCTTTCAATATTCGTAAATAATATTATTTTCTTTCATATTCCATATTATGGAGGTAATAATATTTTATTTCATATTCCTAAATCTGAACTTACTACGGTAAGTATTGCTTCTATAATTCCTGAAATGATCAAAAATTTCTTGAGTTTTGCGCTTCATCTAGTATCATTTCACCGGAATAATTTTCTGAACTTTCTCGTGAAATTTTTATCTTGTCATGTCGAGTTACTATTCACGAGTTACTATTCACGGTAAAAAAAAATTAATCTTTGATTGGATCCAAGTTTTGATCTGCATTCTTGAATTTTGCTCCACAACTAATTATTACGGAGTATTATTGAACTTGGATAAACTAAATTATGAATCCCTAATCTTTGTTCTTTATCTCACAAGATTCATTCTTTATATTGTTCTTCATCATCCTCAGTCCTAAATGGTGATATAACTGATATCTTTGGCCTGTTGTGCAAAGATGAATGATTACTTGATGAATATCTTTGGCCCGTAGTGCAAAGATACACAGGTGTTGAGATGAACATGACCAACTGGTGATACAAATGAATATCTTTGGCCCGTAGTGCAAAGATGAATATTTGGTTCGAGATGTATATTAATTGATGTTACATGGATAAAATATTAATTGTGACGCCCCCAAATCCGGGACCGCCACTTGGTCTCTCGAATTCGGTTCGTCACGTGCTTATGGTAATACAATAATAACTAAAATCACACATTCACAGCGGAATATCTAATTTAGAATAATATACAATGATTTATTATAATTATTTCCCCAAGTCTCGCAACCTACAGTACTTAATAGATTACATAATAATATCAATTAACGACTTATTACGTAATCTAACTTAAGCTTAAACATAATCAAATCTAGTCTTACTACATCATCTTAATACAACATTAAAATATTTAAAAACATAAAAGAGACAAGCTAGTTGGTAGCCTTTCCCTTGCCCTTAACAACGCCTGAAGGTTCGCCATGCTCTGCCTTAACTGAAATGTTTTAGGGAAAGCAAGAATGAACACAAATTTCCCAGCAAGTAATATACAACAAGGGTGAAGAGTTTCATAACACGAGTTGAAATATCGAAGTAAAATCTCTAAGATAGTTCAAGGTTTCAGGATAATATCATGAATAACGAATATCAACAATTCTCGAATCAAATCTTGGAATATGAAATGATAGTTCAATATAGTTCAACAGAAATATATGACTTCAAAGGCTATCAACGTATCCAACTGGATAAAACAATTTATATACTGAGCAGTCACTAAGGACTATTGAACATCTACTAGAATTACCAATATTAAATTGATAACCCAAAAGAGACAAGTATAATAGATAATCAGTCTACGATACTCTATGTTATGCATAACCACAGTAATATTCACGCGGGTGTTGGGACTTCCAACAATAAACACTCCCCTTACCATAAGGGTTGTTCACTCAGTTTTCAAGATTTTCGCACCAATAAAAAGGTTTGGACAATTTTTTTTAAACATGCATATAGTCTAGCCGAATCGAGTGGCATAGACACTTTCACAATATTCAAGAACAACATCAATTTCAATATGAATAATCATTTTCACTAGAGTTCAAACATACTAGCTCAAATGAACGGTTAAGCTACTTGCATTCAAAGAGATAAGGTTTAGATACTTGCTTACGATATCCGTTGAATAAAGTAATGCAAGAGTTTAGGATACTTGCCTTAAGCGTAGTTTATCCTCATTAAGTAAATCAACACTTTAGAATCCCTATCGTAATATAGTTACGTATATATATGATATTCATTAGTCATATAATTTAACTTCACATTTTATCTCCGAATATACGATCAACACAGAAGCTAAGTTTTTACCTAGCTATACAGTTATATAGAATATAATTTCTATCGTTAACGTTCCTCCTTTAGAGTTTAAACATATTCTCATATCATATAAGATCGCAACAATTAGCAAACATGCTCTCATATTATTAATATCACATAAAACTACAAGCAATACTAAAATATATTTCATTTTAGCAAGTTATGGCATTCTCATAAGTTAACCGTCAAAATCGGGTTCAAGTAACACATAACATATGATATCACAAAGTATGTATACATATTAAAGGATACTTTCATGCTTGTTCAACCTTTCTAATTCCAATCATATATGATTTAGTTTTAATTCACGAACCCTAACGACTTAGGGTTATACAATGCCATGAATTTACATAAGTTGTCATGCTTATCATTTAGATATATAAAGTCATATATTTTATTGATACGCATGTTCATATGTTTCTATGTCATGGATGTGTGATTCTAGCACTGTTACTAGTTCGTGACTTAATCGAACTCATGCTTGATTAACTTGCATTACATCTAACAAGTACGTACATGTATGATGCCTTCAAAGCACATTCAATCATGTTGAAAATATCAGAATGTAGAGTCCTAATATAACATGTCAAAGTCCACATTTAAAGCTTATGTTGTTGTTAGTAACGTTCACTAACAAGTTCAACATGTTCACGCCTCATTACGAATTATATAAACACAAGTTAATAGGTTGTTCGTGCATTTCTAAACCATACTACTACGCTCGCAAAATCAGAATATTAACATGGCATAGCATGTCAAGGTTTGTGTTCAAAACATATATTTTTGTTAGGAATGTGCACTAGTAGGGTCCACATGTTCACATTTTATTATAGAACCTATATACGCGAGTTAACATACTTCTCATACATCTTTGTATCATACTCATATGCCTGTAAGGTCAGAATACCGATATAAGTCATATATGTTTAAAGTTCAATTATAACCTTATGTTCACTTCGGAAACTTTAAGTGCATTTCCAAACTACATGTCGTTTTGTTAACCATGCATGTTAATATACTAAAACATGCTTACATTGCCTCATTATGTTTATATATATATATATGTTACACAAGCTAGCATGCTTTATCTAAGTCATTTTAGCAAGTAGCACATAACAGATTTTTAAGTAGAAGCAGAATCTGCAGCAGGCTGCTGGCGCAGCTGCCCAGTACAAAACTGGCGTAGCTGTGCCGGCTTGCAGCCAGCGGCAGACTGTTCCAGCCTCTACAGATTTCCAGGCCAATTCCCAAATTTCACCATATTTTCGTTCCTACTCAACTACATTTCAGTTTAAACATGCTTATAAGGCTATATAGCAACTAAGAAACATGTCCAAATCAACTTTAGCATAAATGGCAACTAAAATCAACAATTAAAATTTTTGACAGAAAACCAAATGATGAACCAAGAACGAAGGATTTATACCTCTGTAATGCAATCTCAACTTCTCAGAATACTACACTGATGTATATATATTAGCTCTCAACTTATCAAACTTAAGCAAAATCTCAGCAAGATGAAATGTGAAGAGAAGGGGCTTAATTTATAGAAAATCTATTATACAGACAATGCTATCTCCCCATGAATCAAACTAATGAACTGAAGATTTGTATGTTGGTTAAGGAAGAGTAGGTAATTAGTTGGTGAATTACACTATTTTGCCCACTCCCTTGTTCATCATTTGCTTGAGAGCTATGGAGGTTTGCTGAGTTTGATGTTATAGGGGAGTAGGATAGCTTGAGTATATCACGTGAAAGAGATAGTGACTCTACCAGCAAAACAAACTCAGCCTTCTAGCAACATGCATATATACATACTTAGGCTATATACACATACATATATCATACACTTAGGTATATATGTATACTTAGGTAGTAAATTCATTTAGAGTCATAATGTAGTTTTCAATAAGGAAATAATGTTACAATGTAGTGAATGTAATTTGCACATATACAATCCATGTACATATTATTACACCGATATAATTTAATCGGATACTATCACATTTATTATTAAATTCTGCAATCAACAATTGATTACAATATATTCCTAACATATTATTTTAATGTATACTTATACACAATTGTCACCTAAGCATTATCATGTAGCTTTCTCAATTCAATGTCTTTACTATATAGTTTATGTATAATTGTATAGCCACATTGCACTACTTCATACAACATATAGGTAGCTACCATACCTTATACATTTAATTTGCATGCTTGCACGTAACAATTAATACAACCTCATTTTATTAATAACTTACTTATTTGTTTTATTATTCATAATGTCAAATAAATAAATTATTCATCTTATTGATTAATTAACAATAATATTAATTAATCCATTCATCATCGATTATTAATAACACCTAATTAATAATCATAGGATTAATTATCACATTAACAAATATAATTCCCAGCATATTTATAAACAAGTTGTTTATTATTATTATATTTCTTGCAATAATAATAATCACATATTATTAATCAATCACAGTTAATATTCCACAACAATTAATTAATAGTCTATGAAAAGAATTAATTAATATTCTACAATTAACAATTAATATAGATTAATTTTTCGCTTAATTTAATATAATCATTCTTATATTACGTCACTGTGCCACACAAGGCTATCAACGAGTTTATCGCAAACTCCATAAGTTTCTCAATTGTTATAATTATTCAATTTAATATAATTGAATTAATCCATCTCATGACACAAAATTATTTATATTCAAATAAATTCTCATTCCCATTAATATATTTATTTAATAATATTAGGAAATTCTCGGGTATTACATTAATGATGGACTTTTAAATAATAGAAGATAGTAGACTTCATTCTCTACTTAACTCTTCTAATGAATTATTATTTCCGCTGCGAATATTGATCTAAAACTTGTTGTCCATTATATTTTATCTGATTTATTGAAGGCTAACGATAATTTGTTTTTCATTATCTTAGTCATAATATTCTTTACTGGGCTAGTTGAGCTCACCCTTTTTATCTAAGGTTCTCTTCAGGAAATGGGAATATCGCAGGGACTAGTCGGGGATCAGATTGATGGTCTGAGTTGGATCAGTAGAAGTCCTCACTATTCTATAAAATAGTGGGATAATGATTGTAATTAATAAGGAGTGAATTTGAATGTTTATATTTCGTATTATATATGATTTGTATTAAAATTCACAGTTTGTGTGGTCATAGTTTGCACGACCGTATGTTATAAAAGATTATATTTGAATTCTGTACCATATATTTGGCGACTCAGAATGGGTTAGTATTGAACCTATTTTGGGGGCGTCACAGTTGGTATCAGAGCTTAGGGATATGATCTCTGGCGGAGATCTGGGAATTGAACTAGGAGGGGAGAGACGAGTAACACCTTCGCTAGTGTGTCCTACCTAAGCTTAATTGTTATTTAATTGGTCGGTTGGAACATAGGGTTAATATATGATATGTTAATTTATTTGATTAACCCTTGTTTTGTGGCAGTATTTGAGAATGACAGCTGAAAATCTAAACAATGGAGTGAATGAGACCGTTGAGACACCTTTAATCACCAACCAAGAGAGCGTGCAACAGGAAGGCAACAATTCTCCTGTAAACAACCCTACCGAAGTTTAGAAGCTTTTTGCAGTTCATGCAAAACCAGACGAGGGAGACTCGTGTTCATAATACAAGTGGAAATAATAACTCGTGGCTTTTTACTACTAAGCAGTTTAAAGAGTTGGGACCACCAGAGTTTCAGGGAAAGCCAGATCCAATCAAGGCAGAAAATTAGATTAAGCAAATTACCACGATATTTGATGTCTTGGGATGCACAGAGGAACAGAAGGTTCCATTTGCCACCTTTATGTCCCGTGTAGAGGCAGATTACTGGTGGGAATCTGTGAAGCGTACCCAGCCTACCGCACTCAAGATGTCTTGGGGGTCATTCCAGAAACTGTTCAATGACAAGTACTTTCCAGAAAGTATTCGTCACACGAAAGAGGTCGAGTTTATCAGACTGGAACAGGACAACATGACGGTGTCCCAGCACGAGGCTAAGTTTGAGGAGTTATCCCGGTTTGTACCTCATTCGGTGGAGAATGAGGAACGTATGACGTAGATATTTCTGAGAGGTTTGAAACCCGAGATTCGTCAATACCTCATTTCTCACAAATTTTCTCTATATTCGGATGTAGTGAATAGAGCCCAGTTATTAGAACTAGATAATGATTATGTTCAACCAAGGGACGACAACCAAGGTCGTACCGGTGGCAGCAGTCATTGAAACAATGACAACCAGCAGGGAAGAAAGTATCATGCCAGAAGCGGTAACCACTCCGGTGGTAATCGTGGCCATGATAATAGAAGAAGTGAGTCGGGGGGAGATTTCAAGAAGAGAAGGTACAACAATGAGAATGTGAAAGCATTGATAGCAGCACCAACATCAACTATTTCTAGGGGAGGAGAACGATCGTCGGTCAAATGCTATAAATGCGGGCAAGAGGGACACATCAGCCCCAACTGCACACAACAATCCAAGGTGTGTTATAACTGTGGAAAGGAAGGGCACATAGCTCGAGTGTGTCCTGTAGCGAAACCAAGTCCAGCAGGGATGGTGACTCCAAAGGCTATCCCTGACAAGTTAAAGTCAGTGGTTTCTGGAAGGGCTTTTGTCCTGACTGCCTAACAAGCAAGGAACCCGAACGAGGTTCTTACGGGTAAGCTGATAATAAACTCTTGCAAAGTTTACACTTTATTAGATACTGGTGCTACCTATTCTTTTATTTCACCTTCTTGTGCTCAACGTTTGAACTTGACACCTGAGAAATTAGACTTTGACTTATCTGTTGAAACTCCGTTGGGAGAAACCTTCGTTATATCTACAGTTTACAAATCTTGCTCGATTCAAATTGGTACCCTCACCCTACCTGTTGATCTTATATCTTTGAAAATACTTGCATTTGATGTGATTTTAGGAATTGACTGGTTGACCACTTATCATGCCAAAATTGATTGTTTTCGAAAGGTTCTTAGTTTTCATATTCCTAACCAACCTATTGTGCGAATTCAAACAACCAAACCACTAAAATCAATCAATGTTATTTCAAGTCATAAAGCTATTCGTTTATTGAAAAACGGATGTCAAGCTTTCTTAGCTCATGTCACTGATCTAAACCAGAATACGTCAGGTTTGAATGATATTTCTGTTATTAATGAGTTTCCTGATGTATTTCCTGAAGAACTTCCCGGTCTACCCCCGGAACGTGAAGTTGAATTCTTTATTGACCTTGAACCCGATACAAAACCCATTTCTAAAACCCCATATCGAATGGCTCCTATTGAACTTCAGGAGTTAAAGGTCCAACTACAGGAGTTGTTAGACATCAGTTTTATTCGTCCTAGTACATCTCCTTGGGGTGCTCCTATTTTATTCGTAAAGAAGAAAGACAGGGAGTATGCGACTTTGTATTGACTATCGGAAGTTGAACCATATCACCATCAAGAATAGGTATCCATTACTGCGTATTGATGACCTGTTCGACCAATTGCAAGGTGCACAATTCTTTTCAAAGATAGATCTTCGTTCTGGATATCATCAGTTAAAGATTAAAACTGAGGATATTCCAAAGATTGCTTTCAGAACTCAATATGGGCATTATGAATTCTTAGTCATGTCTTTTGGATTGACTAATGCTCCTGCTGCTTTTATGGATATGATGAACCGTGTATTCAAGGAATATTTAGATCAATTCGTGGTTGTCTTTATTGATGACATCCTCATCTATTCCAAAAGCCGTGAAGATCATGAGCACCATTTGAAGCTGGTACTTCAAAGGCTTCGTGAAAACAAGCTATATGCCAAGCTGAAGAAATGCGAGTTCTGAGGAGGTAGCATTCCTTGGACACGTGGTATCAAAACGGGGAGTATCTGTTGACCCGACGAAGATTGAAGCAATACAAAGTTGGGAGCAACTGAAGTTGGTGACCGAAGTACGTAGCTTTCTGGGCTTAGTTGGTTATTATCGGAGATTCGTGGAAGGATTTTCTTGAATTGCTACTCCATTAACTCAGCTGACTCGGAAAGATACAAAATTTGTATCGAACGAGAAATGCGAGAAAAGCTTTTAAGAGCTCAAGAGGAGACTCATTTCGGCACCTGTTCTGACGATACCATCTGGTTCGGATGGATTTGTTATTTACAGCGATGCTTCGGGCAAAGGGCTAGGATGTGTTCTCATACAACATGGGAAAGTCATAGCCTATGCCTCACGACAACTCAAGGAATATGAGAGGAATTATCCTACTCATGATCTAGAGTTGGCATGTAATACCCGAGAATTTCCATATATTATTAAATAAATATATTAATGGAAATGAGAATTTATTTGAATATAAATGATTTTGTGTTATGAGAATGACTAATTCAATTATATATTAAATTGAATAATTATAATAATTGAGAAATTGATGGAGTTTGCGATAAACTCGTCGATAGCCTTGTGAGGCACAGTGACGTAATATAAGAATGATTATATTAATTTAAGCGAACAATTAATTTATATTAATTGTTATGGTAGAATATTAATTAATTGTTATCATAGAATATTAATTAATTATTGTGGAATATTAACTGTGATTGATTAATAATGTGTGATTATTATTATTGCAAGAAATATAATAATAATAAGCAATGTGTTTATAAATATAATAAGATTTATATTCATTTAATGTGATATTTAATATATAAGTGTTAATCGATTATTATGAAAATTAATAATCAATGAGGAATAGATTAATTAATATTATTGTTAATTAATCAATGAGATAAATAATTTATTTATTTGACATTATGGATAATAAAATAAATAAGTAAGTTATTAATATAATAAGATTATATTAATTGATATGTGCAAATGTGCAATAATTAAAAATAAAGTATATAGAATACAACTATATTATATAGTGTGGTGCAACATTTATGTGACTATACTATATATATGGACCATGTATTAGGGATTTATTAAACTATGTAAGCTACATGATTTATACCTGTGTGACAATATGTATGTAAATATACATTAATTTAATACATCTTGAAAGTGTTGTTAACAAGGGTTGATTAATAGAATTTAATAATAAAGGAAATAATGTGATGTGATTATATCCGAGAAAATTATACCAGTATGATAAAAATGTACCTGGATTATATGTGTACAAGTGACACTTACTACATTATGTAAATTATAGTGTGACATTTCAATTAAAGACATATGTATAAAATATATATATATATATATATATATATATATATGTGTGTGTGTGTGTGTGTGTGTAGATAGCCTAAGTATTTAATACATATGTGTATAATGATTTAAGTGTAGTATAGAAGGCTGAGTTTGTTTTGCTGGGAGAGTCACTATCTCCTTCACGTGAAATACACAAGCTATCCCACTCCCCTATTCTTCCTTAAACTCGGTAACATAGGCTAGCAAATGATGAAGAAGGGTGTGGCTATCATGATGGATTTCAACCACCATTACCAACTCCCTAATAACCTCCCTGCAATTAAAATTTTCGTTAGTTTGAAATGGTAGGCAATAACATTATCTGGATTATAAGTTCTTCTATAAATATAACACATCCTCTTCCTAATTCATTTGCTGAGAATTTTGGCTAAGTAAGTTAAGAGTTATATATATATCAGAGTCCTTGAGTAGCAGCAAGTTCAGATTCTAGCAGAAGGTATAATACAGTTTCTTTGCTATTCATTTTCATTTTCTGTCAAAAGTTCTAATTCTTGATTATGCCAAATTGGATCGCAATTGGATTGTAGAGCACTTATTTAGGTGTTATGTGAAATTATATACATGTTTGAATTATAATGTAGTTGATTATAATCGAATTCGTGAAGTAATTTGGCATTTGGCCTGGAAGCCTACCGACGCAGGCTGTTCTTGAACTGAACCGGACGGGGCGCAGCTGCGCCGGCATTACACTGCGGTGCAGCGCAGCTGCGCAGGGCCCCTGCTG
>JAINUT010003090.1:0-50000 GCA_020205555.1 Panax stipuleanatus | reverse complement strand
ACCAGAGTGGAAATGGGAGCATATTACCATGGACTTCGTGGTAGGACTTCCAGTTACACAGAAAGGTTATGATGCCATTTGGGTTATCATAGATCGACTAACAAAGACCGCACATTTTCTACCAATCAAGATCCGCTATAGTTTGAATCAGTTAGCGAGCCTATACGTAAAAGAAATTGTCTCACGACATGGAATGCCGGTGTCTATTGTCTCTGATCGAGATCCGCGCTTCACGTCCAATTTTTGGAAGAGTTTACAAGAGAGAATGGGAACACAGTTGAGGTTGAGTACTGTTTACCATCCTCAGACAGACGGCCAGAGTGAGCGAACTATACAAATGCTGGAGGATATGCTTAGGACTTGCGTGATGGATTTTAAGAGAAATTGGGACGACCACCTACCCTTAGTCGAATTTGCGTATAATAATAGTTACCATGCGAGTATCGGCATGCCACCGTACGAAGCTCTTTACGAAAGAAAGTGCAGAACGCCATTATGTTGGGACGAAGTCGGAGAACGACGAATACTCGGACCAGAGTTAGTACAACAAACCGCAGACGTGGTGACAGTGATAAGAGCCAGATTAGTAGCAGCTCAAGATCGCCAGAAGAAATACGCAGATTTGCATCGGCAGGACCGAGACTTCAAAGTCGGTAGTTTTGTCTTCTTGAAAGTATCTCCATGGAAAGGAAAGATCCGTTTCGGCAAGAAAGGAAAATTGAGTCCAAGATTTATAGGACCGTTCGAGATACTGAAGCGAGTGGGCGAAGTGGCATACAAAGTTGCGTTACCACCCGAGTTGGAGCACATCCACAACGTATTTCACATTTCCGTGTTGCGACCGTACAAGGCCGACTACAAACATGTGATTTCTTATGAGCCCATTCAAGTGGAGAAGAACTTGGCGTATGAAGAAATTCCTGTCCAGATATTAGATAGGAAAGAGCAAACCTTGAGAAATAAAATTATTTCGTCTGTAAAAGTACTTTGGCGTAACCACGATGTCGAGGAGGCAACGTGGGAATTAGAAGATAGGATAATGAGGGATTATCCCCATTTATTTGTGTAACCTCGTAGCAATTCCGGGACGGAATTTTTATAAGGGGGGAGGATGTAATACCCGAGAATTTTCATATATTATTAAATAAATATATTAATGGGAATGAGAATTTATTTGAATATAATGATTTTGTGTTATGAGAATGATTAATTCAATTATATTAAATTGAATAATTATAATAATTGAGAAATTGATGGAGTTTACGATAAACTCGTTGAGAGCCTAGTGTGGCACAGTGATGGGAAATATTAATAATTATATTAATTGACGAAGAATTTTTAAGTGAACAATTAATTAATTGTTAATTGTTATTAGAGAATATTAATTGATTGTTGTGGGATATTAACTATGGTTGATTAATAATATGTGATTATTATTATTGCAAGAAATATAATAATAATAAACCACTTGTTTATAATTGTGCTGAGATTTATATTTGTTAATGTAATAATTAATCCTATGATTATTAATTTGGTATAATTAATAATCAATGAGGAATAAATTAATTAATATTATTGTTAATCAACGAGATAAATAGTCTATTTATTTGACCTTATGAATAATAAAACCAATAAGTGAGTGATTAATATAATAAGATTATATTAATTAATATGTGCAAAAGTGCAATACTTGAATATATAAAGTATATGGAATACAACTATATTATAGAGAGACACTTAAGTGTGACCATGCATGTATATACATAAACTATGTTATATAATGCAATACGAATATATGACACATAGAAACCATATATTACATGAAGCATAATGTGATTATGTTAAAACTATATGTTATGAATGCATGATAATACTTATGTGACAATAAATATGTGGGTATACACTGTATAATATATCATGAACATATTGTAAACTATTAATTTTAATAAAGTGAGACATCATGAATATATGGTGAACAATTTAATAATACATGAGATACTGTAATGTGATAACATTCGATTAAATTATACCAGTATGATAAAAATGTACATGAATTATATGTGTACAATTCACACTTACTACATTATGTGAATCCATGTTAGTATCATTAGAATTACATCGTAACTATAATTGTGGCCTAATTATATAGTATATATACATGTAACATATTTTGGCATAAGTGTTGTGTATATATACAAATTCTAGAATGCTGATATATGGCCTTGTCCCAATATAATAGTCACTCTCCTTCTCCTTCACGTGTATGGCAAAAAGGCTAAGGCCTATTCTCCCCATTCTTCTCCCAAGCTTAGCTAGCAATGATCAATGAGGAGTGGTTTTGATGATGAGATTTACCAACCATTTACCAACTCCCTCTTATCTAGCATGCAATCCATTCATCTGTTAGTTTGAATTGCAATATAATTGCATTGTCTGTGTAATAATTCGTCTATAAATAGTAGCCATATTTCTTCACATTTCTTTTGTTGAGCATTTTGGCTAAGTGAGAATAGAGAGCATATATATATATATATATATATATATCAGTGTTATTGAGATAGCATCAAGCTTAATTCATAGCAAAGGTATAATTACATGATTTATGTTCTTCATTTTCATTTTTCTGTCAAAAATTTCAATTTCTGATTATGCCAAATTGGACTATAATTGGATTGAAGGAAGTTTGTTTAGTTGCTATATGGCTTATATACATGTTTGAACTAGAATGTAGTTGTTTAAAAACTATTTTCGTGAAGCCATTTTGTGAGTTGGGCTAGAAACTGCCGTAGCTGCCTGCTGTCTGGTGCGAACCAGTAGTGGCGCAGCTGCGCCGGTTTAAGCCTGGGATGCGGCGCAGCTGCGCCGGCACCCTGCTCCAGTTTTTTGCAATCTGCTTAAATCCTGTTGTGTGTTAAGTAATTGATATGGCTTAAACCAGCATGCTAGCTTGTGTAACATATATATATATAAATATAATGAGGCAATGTAAGCATGTTTTAGTATATTAGCATGCATGGTTAACAAAATAACATGTTGTTTGGAAACGCACTTAAAGTTTTCGAAGGGAACATAAGGTTTATAAACGGACGTTAAACATATATGACGCATGTTAATATTCTGACTTTCGAGACACGTTAGTACCATCTAGAAACACATGAAATGAATGTTGACTTGTGTATACGTTTTTCATAGTATGACGTGAGCATGCTAAACCTCGATCAGTAAACATTTCGAGCAAAAATATAAGTTTTTAAAGGCAAACCTTGACATATAAAGATCATATATATTCTGATTTTCGGGTATGTTTATATGGCCTTGACATACATGTCGGACACATTAACTTACGTATATAAATTTCACATTGTAGCATGAACGTGTTAGACCGTATTAGCAAACTTTATTAATGAAAGTATAAGTGTTGAACGTGAACGTCGACATGTTACATTGAGATTTGAATTTCGATACTTATGAACATGTTTGATAGAACTTGTAGACTTGCTAAGGTATCATTCATGTTTTCCTACTATGTTACATATAGTGAAACCAAATTTGCGTAAATAAAGCATGTTTTCAAACTAATGATAATGATAGTTGCATATATGTGATATGAAAACTCATGAACATGTTTAATGCAAGTTATGTGAATAATTTAAGTGTTTAAAAAGCGAGCATGTTAGACCTTATGAGTTCGTCTCCTTGAATGACTTTAAGTTATTGAAAGTATTGACTTAGAATCCATATCATATATATTTGAAACGAGAAAAGGTTGTACAAACATAAAAGTATCTTTTAATATGTTTATATGCTATGTGGTGTTGTTGGCTTGCATGACCGGACAGAAACCATAAGGCACAGCTCAGCCTTGGCTTGGCCAGAGGGCTGCGCAGCTGCGCTGGACCTAGGCTTAGCCATGGCGCAGATGCGCCAGTCTGGAATCAGAATTGAGCCAGTTGTTGATCTGATTTTTTTGACAGTTAGCTTATGAGATTACTTTAACTTGTAATATATGACCAGTATGCTAAGAAATGTGTTAAGAGGCATGCTAAGTGATAAAATTGAATGTTTGATTATAAACTTCCCAAGGATAAGTCCAAAAGGTGTTTGGGGACTATAAAGCAACGATTAAAAACTATGTGATGACTTCATAATGTCTTGTAAACTGAAATGTGCTATATGTACGCAAAAGTATATGATGAAGTATGTGTATAGTATGCAACTAAGTTAAACGTTTATGGGTGCGTTTAAAATTACATATCATATGTGAGCATAAATGACTAATGAAAATCCTATACTTATAATACACTATAAATAGGATTCAAAAGTGTTGAATTACTTTACGTGGATAAACTACGCTAAAGGCAAGTTTCCTAACTTACACTCTTTTACGGTGCAAGTATTCTATCCTTGTATATTGTGAACTAGTTTCTTACTAAATTGTTGAATTGAATTAGCATACTTGAACTCTTAATTCATTAAAGCTATTATACATGTTGAACTTAGTATTGTTCTTGAATATTGTGAAAGTGTCTATGCCATTTGATTCGGCTAGACTTATATTATTGAAAAGCGACCTAAACCAATTGATTGGTGCGGGATCTTGTATTTGACTGAGAAGAACAAACTATAACTGTCGGAGAACCGACGCGCGCACTTGAGTATGATTAATTGTTATGCATAACGAGGGTACTTTAGGCTGATCACCTGCTGTATCTGTTTTTGTTGGATTTTCAGTTTATTACTGTCAAATCCTGTGGAAGTTCATAGTCCTTAGTGACTGCTCAGTATTCAGTTATCTTGAAATCTTGAATTGAATTATTATTGAATCATATTGATATTATTCTGTCCTTAGCGACTGTTATTGAGAACTGTTGATACTCTTGCTATCCTTGAACTATCAAACTTTTCTATACCTTTTCGAGAATTGAGAATTATATCACTTACCCTTGTCGTATATTACTTGCTGGGCAATTTGTGCTCATTCTTGCTTCCCTAAAACATTTCAGTTAAGGCAGAGCAGGGCGAACCTTCGGGCATTGATAAGGGCAAGGGCAAGGCTACCAACTAGCTTGTCTCTTTTATGTTTTTTTTTATATATTTTAATGTTGTATTAAGATGATGAAGTAAGACTGGATTTGATTATGTTTAAGCTTAAGTTAGATTATGTAATAAGTCGTTAATTGATATTAGTATGTAATCTATTAAGTACTGTAGGTTGCGAGACTTGGGAGAATAATTATAATAAATCATTGTAAATTATTCTAGAATAGATTTTCCGCTGTGATTGTGTGATATTTAGTTATTATTATTGCGATGTATTACCATGAGCACGTGATGAACCGAATTCGAGAGACCAAGTGGCGGTCCTGGAATTTAGGGGCGTCACAAGAATGCTAACACATATTAAAATGCAACTACTATATACAACCTAACATGCAATACTATTTAAAACTAAATGCAATAAACTACTACTAACACCCAATACCCCCAAACTTAAAATATTCAATGTCCCCATTGAAGGTAAATGGTCAGGAAACTCCCCTACTGATCGGCATGGCCACCCTCCTCGAGTGGTGTATCTGGCGGCTGGTATGGCAAGTCAGAACTGAAAACAGGCCACTCTAGCATTGTTCCCTACTATGCAAATGCCTCGAATAGTGCACGAGTCAAACCATCAGCGAACACGGCGAAGCTCTCATGCAGGGCGTCAATCCTCCTCTCCAAACATCAATACTGGCGACCCTACTGTATGTCACCGGCTGGAGGAGGTGTTGCGCCCTCTGCTAGCTGCGGCTGTGGTGGAACTCCTGGCAGAGGTGGGAGGATGAATCCTTGTCCTTGAGGATGTGCTGTGCCCCCAGCCCAATCTTAAAAGTGTTTAATAGTGGCATGAGTTATGTCACCGCTCGGCATTTGGATCTGCTCATCGGCCCATTCGAGCCCTACCTCAGCATAAAGATGGGCTACTATAGAGGCATGTGGAATGGAGCCAGTGGTACTGCCTCGCATAAACCTCTGCATGTTCTGGTGAATGAGATGGCCGACATCAACATATTTTCCCATAATGATTCCCCACAAGATGATAGCCCGCTCGACTGTAATCTCATACTGGTGCGAGGATGGCATCAAGCTAGCATAGAAGAATAGGTTCCATGCCTTAGTATATCTGTTGAGCCCGGAGGCAGGGAACGTGGTGTACTCATTAACGATATCTTTCTTGATTTTCCACAATGTGCCTGGTGCACACAAGTCACGGATCAACTGGTCAAGGTTTGTTTCAAACCTCTCCGCCTCAACCCAGTTCTCTTGGCCAGCCAGAAGTGGGGGCACATTCAGAATATCTCGAATCACCGTCGAGCGATAGTCAATGGTTTGGCCCCGAACAAAGGACCGACCGTTCTGTGTTATCTTGGCATTGGCATAGAACTTGCGAACAAGAGCTAACAGCACCGGCGGCGGTGTTGCACAAACACCTTGCCATCCCATCTCACGGATCATGGCACGCAATTCCCCATCCTCCTTTATCTGTTTTAAGCCCCGTTCCATCAAAACTGATTTAGCTGTGATCCGATAGTACTCGATTTGGGCCTCGATATTGATGAATTTGGTCAAATCGATGGTGATGTCATCGTCCGAGGCACTGTGAGCAGGTGATGCAGATACGAAAGAAGCAGATCGTGAGCGCTTTGGTCACATTGAGATTTTTAGAAAATTTCTCTTTGCAAACCCTAATTGACGAACCTGATGACGAACAACCCCCAAACTTGAATCTCTGCTACTGATTTCACAAACCCTAAGTGTGAACACAATTCCCCCAACTTGAAATCTTTGAAAATTCGAACCCTAACTGTGAGTAAAGATGGAATGAATTGATGGAATAAAAGATGAGGCTAGGGTTAGGGATTGGGTGTGGGAATATGAAAGTGAAAGTGAAATAGGGATATTAGAGGGATTGGATTGTAGAGAATAGACCTTGGAGAGGGAATTTGTACGTGATAGTCTGAGAGAGAATCGTGTATTGAGAGAGAAAGGCTTGATCAATTTAGATATAGGAGATATTAGGGTTTAAACGGCTGTGTTATATTAAAACAAAAAAAACGGCAGTTAGGGTCGAGCACGGCCTCTGGTGGGTAGGCTTTATATGAGGCGTGGCCGCGCGGGGGCAAAAATTTGGGCTCTCTGGACTGGCAGTTGGCGCGGGCCCGCGGACTGAAGGCTTGTTCAAGGCGAGACCGCGCGGCCCTGAACTCAGCTGAAATTTTGCTTTTCTTTTTGCAGCAACATTGTTAAGGCTCAAGAAGCAACTTTTGAAACACTTGTCTTACCTGCACATATAGCAATCAAAAATAAGTCTAACTTGATTCCATTATCAAAAATGCATATGTAAGATGTATGTACTGTCAATTCCTTAGCAATGCCATGTAAATGAATCATATCTATGTGAATTCCCAAAAAAAATTTCTATAGGCTTATATGCAATATGCTATCATGTCAAATGTATGTCCAATAAGCTTTCAACACCAAAAATATGTGCAACTATGCCTAATGTCCAATAATATAGGCAATGATCGTTCAAATCTAAAGAATATATACAATAAGTTTCTAACTCCCAAAAATATATGCAACATGCCTAAAGTTCAAAAATATAGGCAATGAGCATCCTAACACCACAGTGTTCAAAAATAGCCAACCTTTTTCAAATGCTTAGAATTAAATGGGGGAAGGGAAATGTAGAGATTAGTGACCAGAATTAAATATGAGATAGATATATAGAGAAATGTGATGCAAGAATTAAACATGAGGGAGAAGATAGAGATGATGGGGTGCCTCCCATCTAGCGCTTGTTTATAGTCTATAAGCTAGACTCTATCTGAATCGGACAAGTGGTGGAAAGAATCGAGGAAACCTTCTCTCAATTCACCTCGCCGCTATAGTAGTGCTTTAATCTTTGTCTGTTGACCTTAAAGGTATTGTCCGGGTATTGATCATAGATTTTCACTACGCCATACTGGAATACGATTTTCACCGTGAAGGGGCCTGACCATCGAGATTTGAGCTTTTCGGGGAATAGTCTGAGACGAGAATTATACAATAACACTGCCTGCCCAGGCTCAAATGTTCTTTCTAAGATTTTCCTATCGTGCCACCTTTTGACCTTCTCCTTATATAGCTTTGAGTTCTCATAAGCTTGCAATCTGAACACGTCAAGCTCATTAAGCTGGAGAAGTCTTTTCTCCCCCGCAACCTTTAAGTTAAAATTAAGCTTCTTGATGGCCCAGTAGGCCTTATGCCCAAGCTCCATGGGGAGGTGGCAGGCCTTCCCGTACACAAATTGGTATGGCGACATCCCGAGTGGCATCTTATAAGCAGTCCTATAGGCCCACACCTCATCGTCTAGCTTAGGGGACCAATCTTTTCGTGTGGGATTCACAATCTTTTCTAATATTCTCTTCACCTCACGATTTGATACCTCAGCCTGGCCATTTGTCTAGGGGTGGTAAGCAGTAGCAATACGATGATTCACCCCATATTTGGCTAAGAGTGCAAAAAATTGACAATTACCAAAGTGTGTACCCTCATCACTGATGATGACTCTAGGGGTCCCGAAGCGAGTGAATAGGCCTTTTTGAAGAAAATATAGGACCACCCGAGCATCATTGGTTGGTAAGGCTGCTACCTCTACCCATTTGGACACATAATCGACCGCCAGCAATATGTATAAATTTCCACAAGAAAAGACAAAAGGCCCCATGAAATTAATTCCCCATACATCAAAGATTTTAACCTCGAGGATCATATTCAGAGGCATCTCATTTCTGTTGGATATGCTTCCCACGCGGTGACAACGGTCGTAGCTCTGGACAAAGTTATGTGCATCCTTAAACAGTGTTGGCCAATAAAAACCGGCCTGCAGCACTTTGGCGGCTGTCCTCTCACCCCCATAATGGCCTCCATACACAAATGAGTGACAATCTCGCAGTATGCTTTCCATCTCGCTCTCTGGTATGCACCGCCTGATCACCCTATCAGCGCACTACCGAAACAAGTACGGCTCATCCTAATTGTACCATCTAACATCGTGCAGAAACTTCTTCATTTATGCTCTATTGAAGTCAGACGGGATAATATTACTCACTAGAAAGTTGCAAAATCCGCGAACCAGGGCATCTCGCCTTGCACCACAAACAACTGTTCGTTCGGGAAGGACTCATTGATCAGTACTTTGTCGTTTCTGTCCATCCCCAGATTTTCTAGTCGAGATAAGTGGTCTGCCACTTGGTTCTTGATCCCTTTTCTGTCCTTAATCTCTAAGTCAAATTCTTGAAGAAGAAGTATCCACCAAATAATGCGAAGCTTAGCATCTTTCTTACTAATCAGGTATCTGATCGCAGCATGATCTGTATATACAATGACCTTTGTGCCAATCAAATATGACCTGAATTTGTCAAAAGCATAGACCACTGCAAGAAGCTCCTTCTCAGTGGTGGTGTAGTTTAACTGGGCGTCTGTCAAGGTTTTGCTTGCGTAATAAATTACATGAAAGATCTTATCCCTGCGCTGCCCCAATACCACCCCCACAGCGAAGTCGCTTGCATCACATATTAGTTCGAAGGGGAGAGACCAGTCTGGTGCTGTAATGACTGGAGCCGTAGTTAATTTCTTTTTCAAGTGTTCAAAGGCTACCAGGCATTCTTTGCTGAAGTTGAACGGGACGTCCTTCTCGAGTAAACTACACAAAGGCTTAGTAATCTACGAGAAGTCTTTTATAAAACACCGGTAGAAGCCTGTATGGCCGAAGAAAACTACGAACTCCTTTTACAGAAGATGGTGTCGATAGACTTTCTATGGTCTCCAGTTTTGCTCTATCCACCTCTAGACCTTTCTCAAAAACTTTGTGGTCCAGAATAATACCCTCCTTCACCATAAAATGGCATTTTTCCCAGTTCAGAACGAGGTTCGTCTCAACACATCTCCTTAACACCAACACCAAATTCTCCAGACATATGTCGAAGGAGTCCCCAAAGACTGAGAAATCATCCATGAAGACTTCTACGTTGTGTTCGACCATGTTCAAAAATATAGCCATCATGCATCTTTGAAAAGTGGCTGGCGCATTGCATAGCCCAAAAGACATCCTTTGAAAAGCAAAAGTGCCATATGGGCATGTGAAGGTGGTCTTTTCTTGGTCCTCAGGGACTTTGACAATTTTATTATACCCCGAGTAACCGTCCAGAAGGAAATAATAGTCGTGGCCTGCTAGCCTATCTAGCATTTGATCAATAAACGGAAGAGGGAAATGATCTTTCCTTGTAGCTTTATTCAGTCTGCGATAGTTCATGCAGACTCTCCATCTCGTAACTGTCTTGGTAGGTATCAGCTCGTTCTTTTCATTTGTCATGACTGTCATGCCTCCCTTCTTCGGGACACATTGTACTGGGCTCACCCACGGGCTATCTGATATCGGATAAATTATTCCAGCATCTAACCACTTAAGGATCTCCTTTTTGACAACCTCTTTCATGATCGGGTTCAATCTTTATTGTTTCTCTATTGATGGTTTGCTGTCATCCTCTAAGAGTATCTTGTGCATGCAGTAGGAAGGGCTGATCCCTTTGATGTCAGCTATGGTCCACCCAATAGCTGATTTAAATTCTCTTAGGACCCGCAGCAATTTGCTCTCTTGATCAGATGATAAAGTAGAGGCAACAATAACTGGCAACGTAGAAGATTCTCCCAGATAAGCATATCTCAAGTGATCCGAAAGGGGTTTCAAGTTAAGTGTGGGAGCCACCTCTAGAGAAGGTTTTAGTCTCACTGAGGGCTCCCCAGTCTGTCCAAGTGGTTAGATGGAAATTTTAAACTTGCGCATTTGAGGCACCGTATTCAAACTCTGGATGCACTCCACCACATCTGTCTCTTCTATGTCAGATTCTCCCATTAGAGCACTCTCCAATGGATCCATACTCAGCAAGTGTTCAGATTCTCCTTGCAGTATCCTGTCGACCGTATCAATTCTAGAACATTCTTCCTCATCTGTCAGAAACTTCATAGCCTTAAAGACATTGAATGTGACTTCTTGGTCTTGAACCCTCATAGTCAATTCTCCCTTTTGTATATCTATGAGTGTTCTCCCGGTGGCTAGAAACGGTCTCCCTAGAATAATTGGAATGTTCTTGTCTTCCTCGAAATCCAGAATTATAAAGTCTGCAGGAAATATGAACTTGTCTACTTTCACCAACACGTCTTCAACAATGCCTCTGGGGTAGGTGATTGATCTATCGACCAGCTGCAAAGATATGCTTGTCGGCTTAGGAGTCGGCAAACCGAATTGAGTGAACACCGATAGTGGCATCAAATTAATGCTTGCCCCCAAGTCGCATAGACACTTATTGAAGGACAACTCCCCAATAGAATAAGGAATTGTGAAGCTCCCTAGGTCCTTAAGCTTTGGAGGTAGTTTCCTTTGTAAGACGGCACTGCACTCCTCTATCAAGGCTACAGTTTCGTAGTCTTCTAACCTCTTCTTCCTTGACAGTATCCCCTTCATAAACTTTGCGTAGCTTGGCATTTACTCCAACGCTTCGGCAAAGGGAATTATGATTTGAAGTTTCTTGAAAACCTCCAAAAACTTAGCAAATTGCTTATACAATTTCTACTTTTGTATCCGCTGTGGGTATGGTGCAGATGGGTAGATTACTTGTGGTGGAACATTGGTTTTCTCATTGGTGACTTCCTTTTCTGGCTCAATTGCATGTCCCTCATCTTTCCCATCTTCCAAAACTGTCTCAAAAATTTCTTCACTTGGGCGCGCCAGCGCCGGGTTTTGGCCTTCCTGGGGCGCGGCCGCGCCTGCCTCCAGACCAGAAGTCTGCTTCCCAGACCTTAAGGTGATTGCTTGGCATTGCTCCTTGCCATCTCTTTTCCCCGGATTGGCTTCTGTATTGCTTGGAAGAGTGCCTTGCGGTCTGTTGTTGATCGAATTTGCCATTTAGCCCATCTGATTTTCTAAATTCTTGATTGCCACCGCTTGGCTCTTCATCATCAACTCAGTGTTAGCAATATACTTCAGCATCAATTCTTCCATTTCAGATCTCTTTTCTTGCTGAGGTGCGGGATCTGAGTGATGTTGATTTTGTTGTTAATTAAATCCAAGAGGGTGTGACTGTCTAGGAGCATACTGATGTTGGGACTGTTGTGGCTGAGACTTTGGTTGGTAGGGTTGATATTGGGAATGTTGGGCATTTTGGTATGTTTGTTGAGGTGGTTGAGGAGATTGGTATTGATTTTGTTGTGGTGGTGTATAGTAAGATATTTGTTGAGATGTGTGAGGCTGTTGGGCATTTTGGTTGTTGCTCCAGTTAAAGTTAGGATGGTTCCGATTGGTTGGATGGTAGGAGTTTGGGAACTGATTCTAAGGCTTTTGGTAGTTGCTGACAAACTGGACCGACTCGGTAGTGATGGCACACTGCTCAGTCAGGTGTGCTTCAGCACACAACTCACATATAACAGCAACTTACTGCACTTTATTCTCAGCCATAGAATCTATCTTCTTGTTTAGTGCTGCCATTTGTACTGACAATGCTATTATGGCATCAACATCCAATACTCTGGCCACCTTAGGTTGAACCATTCTTGCTGTTGGATTCTGATACTCATTGGCCGCCATAGTTTCAATCAGATCATAAGCTGTCGGGTAGTCCTTGGCCCACAGGGCTCCTCCCGACGTGGCATCAATGATTGGCCTTGATTGCCACCCCAAACCATTATAAAACAAATTTATCACCATCCAGTCAGGCATTCCATGGTGCGGGAATTTCCTGAGCATTTCTTTGTAGCGTTCCCATGCCTCATACAATGTTTCCCCTTGTTGCTGTGCAAACTGACTTAAAGCACTCCTCATGGAAGCAGTCTTAGCCATGGGGAAGAATTTGGTTAGAAATTTCTGGGCTAAGTCTTCCCACGTGGTGATTGATCCTGAGGGTAATGAGTGCAACCAGCTCTTTGCCTTATCCCTTAAGGTGAATGGGAATAATCACAGTTTCACTGCATCATCCAAAACGTTGTTGAATTTAAATGTGTCACATATCTCTATGAAGCTCAGGATATGCTCATTTGGGTCTTCTAAAGTAGCACCCCTAAATTAGACAGTGTTTTGAACCATCTGCAGTGTTCCTGGTTTGATTTCGAATGTATTCGCAGCGATAGCTGGCCTAACTATGCTGGACTGCAGATCAGTGATTTTGGGTATGGAGTAGTCCTTAAGGCTCTATTATCGACCCTCTGTTCTTCGGCCATTTGCTCGGGTCGTTCAGGTTCTCCTTGTGGGTTGGTGTTTCTAGTATTTACTCTCCAACCTGTGCCGTTAATGTTCTCTTGCAGAGGCATTAACTCAGGATTGGTTGATCGTGTTTGCATAAACTACCCACAAGTACCTGAAACACAAATAAAGATAAAGTTAGAAATGAGATAAGAAGAGATTTGTTCAAGTCAATCAAATCTAACAAAAACTGATGCCATTTCGGTGTTCACAAAAATGGGCACAAAACACGTGCAAGTATACACGGTCGACAAGTAATAAATTCAATAAGTCAAGATCGTTCCCACGGAGAAAGGAGTCAGGCTTAAACTATCATGCAACAGTCCTATGGTTATTTTCATTTGCTCAAACGTGTGTCAAAGTATTCTTTAAATAACTAGACTGGTTTTAAAATAAACTTAACTAATAACAGATAAGGGGTTCAAATTAGAGAAATATGGGATCCTAACTTCATCTATTGCGTCATCTAGGTTAGCAACACCTCAAGTCAAGTATAAATGATCACATATAAATGATAGCCGAGAGCACGAATGTGAGACAGGGCTATTTTTTAATAAACCAAGTCCATATCATGTAATATCCACAAAAGAGATAAAAATCACATGAACACCAATAAAACCTAAACCACTATATGTCTATGTGATTTACAAGCTATGTCAGTTTAAGTGCACGCCCCCTATAGACTACATATGGCAATACGATATATTTCTATCCGGATTACGAATCACAAAACTCATCGAGTGCAAGTTTCACGAACATATGCTAGCATGGCAAAATCTAAGTTTACAATTCATTTTTCAAGTCCATATAAACTATTACAGTAGATGTTGATCAGGCATCTAAACATACAAAGCAACCAATCTAGGCAAACCATACATTTTCATCCATACATTTCAAAGAGGCATCAAACCCTAGACTAAGCAATAAAATCCATTAGAATCCCATAATGGTAGTTAGTTCATCTCCGAACCACAAACCATTATGGGATTTAAACCAAGCATTTAAACACCTATTAAAGAAAGAGAGTAGAGAGAATGAAAATGCAAATCTTGGTGGTTCTCTTTCCAATAGGAGCCTTCAATGCTCAAGTTCAGATCACAAACCTAACCAAAGAGAACCCTAGAAATGTAAATACTACTTAAACTAGAAGAGAAGAAGAGTTAAGCTCTCAAGCTCTCCTTAGCTCCTAAACCCTAGAAAATATAAGAACAAATCCTTGTAATAAAACTAAGTCTGATAATGTTGAGTGATATCCATTCAAAGCAACACAACCCTTATATTCATTACATTCAGCCTAGTAAAAAAATGAAAAGTCAAAGAAATTGGACCGGTGCGGCCGCACTTCCTTGCTATGCTTTGGCCCGGGCTCACGCGTCGCCAGATCAAGCCTCTGGCTCTGTCAGCCGACGCGGGCGCGCGAGCCTTTTTTACATTCCTGGAGCGGCCGCAAGTGCTGTTAAAATCTGCTGATGTAATCTGGTTTCTGTTGTGATGTCTTGTGCAATCCTTGTTGCTTCTAGCTCCTTCACATTTGCTTCCTTAATACCATCCTCCTATGCTTGTGCCTCATGCCATCTTCATGCTTTCTTATGCCCACTCCATCATTTGCTTCCTCTTTTCAGCTTTCCACATAGCCTTTATCCAATCACTTGCCAAATCATGCCAAACCATGCCATTATTGTGTCATTTCATGCTAAAAGAGTTTCCTGACTATAATACGCAAAACAAAGATAAAATGCATTAAAAGACACTAAAGTGCTTGAGTTTAAGCCATAATCATAGCAAGTTGGTAACCAATAAGTAGGTATAAAACCTACTTATCAGTAACGTTTGAACTTGACCCCTGAGAAATTAGACTTTGACTTATCTGTTGAAACTAAGTTGGGAGAAACCTTCTTTACATCCACAGTTTACAAATCTTGTTTGATTCAAATTGGCACCCTCACATTACCTGTTGATCTCATCTTTTTGAAAATACTTGCATTTGATGTAATTTTAGGAATCGACTGTTAACCACTCATCATGCTAAAATTGATTATTTTTGTAAGGTTGTTAGCTTTCATATTCCTAACCAACCTGTTATGTGAATTCAAACAACCAAACCACTAAAATCAATCATTGTCATTTTAAGTCATAAAGCTATTCGTTTATTGAAAAACGGATGTCAAGCTTTCTTAGCCCATGTCACCGATTTAAACAATAATACATCAATTTTGAATGATATTTATGTTGTTAATAAATTCCCAGATGTATTTTTCGAAGAAGTTCCTGGTCTACCCCCTGAATATGAAGTTGAATTTTTTATTGACCTTGAACCCGGTACAAAAACATATTTACAAAACCCCATATCGAATGGCTCCTATTAAACTTCAGGAGTTAAAAGTCCAACTATAGGAGTTGTTAGACATCGGCTTTATACGTCTTAGTACATCACCTTGGGGTGCTCCTGTTTTATTCGTAAATAAGAAAGATGGGAGTATGCGACTTTATATTGACTATCGGGAGTTGGACCATGTCACCATCAAAAATAGGTATCTGTTATCTCGCATTGATGACTTGTTTGACCAGTTGCAAGGTGCTAAATTCTTCTCAAAGATCGATCTTCGTTTTGGATATCATTAGTTAAATATTAAAACTAATGACATTCCAAAGACTGCCTTCAGAACTCGGTACGGACATTATGAATTCTTAGTCATGCTTTTTGGATTGACTAATGCTAATGTTGCTGTGACGCCCCCAAATTCGGGTCCCCAGAATCTCGGACCTGGTACGTTATGATACATCATTTCTATAACTATTGCGGAAGATATAAACATAAATTATTTATACAATAACTTTTACAACATAATTCCCAAGGTCTGTTAACCTTAACTGATTACCTGCATTCAATATCCTATACAACATAGAATGTCATTTGTATCCAATACTATTACCATTTTAATCGTATAATAATTCCATCCTGGAACTTATCTTTGCCTTTACCTGTGTCCGAAGTTTCGTCTTAATCTGAAATGATTATCATGATATAGCAAGGGTGAGCAAAAAGTTTGCCCAGCAAGTTTAAGTTCAATAAAGGATATATCATGATTGAAAAGAATAATAAGCTGACAAACTTTCAACAATATAATAATTGTGAAAGAACATGAATCAATAATGCTGAATAACCAACAATGAACATAAATAAATTCAACTGAACAATATGGTAATGAAGGTGATCAGCCTTTCATACCTGATGAACATATGCAACATGCACTAAGTGCGAATTAATAATCAATATAGATGTGAATAATTAACAATAATTATTCACGAACATGCTTTGAAATATAACTCAAAGTTGAGTTAGAGAAAAACTTGCTCGATAAAAGAGTATAGGAACTTGCCTGTATTGTCAATTACTGCTACACAATCTAATTTAATCGCTTTATTGAAAAGACCTATCAGTTATAAGATTGACTGTAACGACCCCAAAATTCATACAATAATATTCTCCTTCTCGATCGTTAACAATACAACTTTTATCTCTCATTACATCATTATTCGATATTAAAAATCACTAAAAATGCGGAATATTTAAAACTTTTATAAACTTTCTTTCTATATTGCCCTGAATCGCAACCTTTACATTACATCTCTTTGATTCAAATCTATATCATGAATCATTACAACAAAATGACTATACAAAGTCTTACATAATAAAACAATATCCATCTATATTGGATAACTCTACTTATAACTCAGCGACATATTTCATTCAAAACATTAACTACAATTTGAAATTGAACATAACTAATATTCTTGAACATTGATCTATATAAATCACTTAACATGTATCATTACCTTGCGTCCTTAACCTGCAAAAATGGTTATTTGCAAGAGTGAGCTCGACAGCTCAGCAAGTTCTAACAGTTTTCATGCATCACGTATCACATAATAAACATGCTCAACATAAATCTCATAATAATTAAAGTAACATGGCATACATGCTTTAATTCACATAACAAATATAAAGATTGAGTTTCATACTCAATCAACATTATTTAACCAAACAGTGTAGTCATAAATTGACTTTGACATTTCATGATTACAACATGTATAACATATCATGCTAACTTACAACATATATAACATATCATGCAATTTAAAATAGTTCATCAAATTCACGTAGACAAGTAGAAACCGAAAGACTTGCCTGGTTCGTGGATTACCAATTACCGAAAAACTGCTTAATATAATCTGCTTCATGATCCTACATAATGTATCACCATATGCATCAATTATTAGTCACTTAGCAACGCTTATCAAACATCTAAGTAAATTCTAATTTACACTTTCTAATTTACACTTCGTAACTCTCTTCCATTCACTCGTTTGACACTCGCTGCCAAATCATATGTATAATTATTACATATCTAATCTTCATTGTTAGTTAACCAATTAAGATTAACTCATTCTTCATTAACTAATAAGTTAATAATTAATCACCACGTAATTTAATCACCTCACATAATCATATTACATTTCACATAATTAATCAATTATAATTACATCTTACATCAATCAAATTACATTTCAAGTTAAACATAATTATATTTTTACTAACATTCATGTTTTATAACTTATAACAACATCTAATATCATCGACAGCACTATACTTGTGTATGCGCATGACCGACGCCCTCCGATTGCCTTACAATACGTATCAGTCCCAAAAATGACCATTTTTACCCTAGATAACGACCTCAAATCAAAAAGTCAAAAACACAAAAGTTGTAGGCCTACTCGTGCTCGTTCCGAATCATCTTGAATCGCCTCAATCGGAGTTCGTATGAAAATTTATGGCCATTTTAGTAACAGAGGTCAAAATAGTTTTGCATTACGACAACTAAACTACCCCGGGCAGCAAGTATACCCGCTGGGGCGGGTCCCCCAAGGCATAAACACCTGCTGGGGCGGGTCCAGGGGCTGGTGGAGGTGCTGGGTCGCGAACTGGTAGAGAAATAAGCCAATTTGGCTTATTCCGTCACACCGAATTCGAATTTTCCCAACATGATAAACATGAAACATGTGACAAACAATATTTTAAGCTTATTAACATGCTCATAACATAAAAATTTCATATAAACACATAATCACAACCAAGATTTCATGAAATTCGAAGAAAAACACAATTTTAAGCGTTCTTGACGGAAATTGCTACTACGAACTCGTTTTTCAATCAATTCAAGTGATTCCAACTGTAATCACTTCTATTCTTAACATACTAACATAATACTTAATCAATTTTAACAATAACTCATAATCAACATCAATTTTGATAGTTTCAAAAGTTATTTTTTAGAAATTACTTCACCGAGAATCACTATGAACACACTTCCTATTGTTTATCAAAAATTCATGGATTGAATTGCTAGAACAACCATATAACTCATATATAATCATGTTATATCACATATTACACATAATTCATGCTCACATCAAGGATTTAAAGAATTTTCAACATAATTCCATAATCTAACACTATGAACATGAATTTCATGGTGTTCATCATATACTTGTGAATTAAAATTCTTAAACAACTATGAAACTCTCATGTATATATATATATATATATATATATATTGTAATACCCGAGAATTTTCATATATTATTAAATAATTATATTAATGAAAATGAGAATTTATTTGAATATAAATGATTTTGTGTTATGAGAATGATTAATTCAATTATATTAAATTGAATATCTATGACAATTGAGAAAAATGTGGAGTTTACGATAAACTCGTTGAGAGCCTAGTGTGGCACAGTGATGGGAAATATTAATAATTATATTAATTAACGAAGAATTTTTAAGTGAACAATTAATTAATTGTTAATTATTATTAGAGAATATTAATTGATTGTTGTGGGATATTAACTATGGTTGATTAATAATATGTGATTATTATTGCAAGAAATATAATGATCATAATCCACTTGTTTATAATTGTGCTGAGATTTATATTTGTTAATGTGATAATTAATCCTATGATTATTAATTTGGTATAATTAATAGTCAATAATGAATAAATTAATTAATATTATTGTTAATTAATCAACGAGATAAATAGTTTATTTATTTGACATTATGAATAATAAAATAAATAAGTGAGTGATTAATATAATAAGATTATATTAATTGATATGTGCAAATGTGCAATATTTGAATATATAAAGTATATGGAATACAACTATATTATATAGTGTAGAGAGACACTTAAGTGTGACCATGCATGTATATACATAAACTATGTTATATAATGCAATGCGAATATATTACACATAGAAACCATATATTACATGAAGCATAATGTGATTATGTTAAAACTATATGTTACGAATGCATGATAATACTGATGTGACAATAAATATGTGGGAATACACTGTATAATATATCATGAACATATTGTAAACTATTAATTTTAATAAAGTGAGACATCATGAATATATGGTGAACAATTTAATAATACATGAGATAATGTAATGTGATAACATCCGATTAAATTATACCAGTATGATAAAAATGTACATGAATTATATGTGCACAATTCACACTTATTACATTATGTGAATCCATGTTAGTATCATTAGAATTACATTGTAACTATAATTGTGGCTTAATTATATAGTATATATACATGTAACATATTTTGGCATAAGTGTTGTGTATATATACAAATTATAGAATGCTGATATATGGCCTTGTCCCAATATAATAGTCACTCTCCTTCTCCTTCACGTGTATGGCAAAAAGGCTAAGGCCTATTCTCCCCATTCTTCTCCCAAGCTTAGCTAGCAATAATTATATGAGGAGTGGCTCTAATGATGGCTTTCAACAACTATCTACCAACTTCCTCTTATCTAGCATGCAATTCAAATTTCTGTTAGTTTGAAATGGTAGGCAATTGCATTATCTGTATCTTGTTTTCTCTATAAATATGGCTTCCTTTCTTCCCATTTCACCTTGCTGAGATTTTGTTTGAGTTGATAAGTTGAGAGCATATACATATATCAGTATAATAGCATTGTGAGATAGCAGCAAGCTTAATTCATAGCAAAGGTATAATACAGTTTCCTTATTCATTTTCGTTTTCTGTCAAAAGTTCTAATTCTTGATTATGCAAAATTGGATTGCAATTGGATTGTAGAGCACTTATTTAGTTGTTATGTGAACTTATATACATGTTTAAATTATAATGTAGTTGATTATAATCAAATTCATGAAGTAATTTGGCATTTGGCCTGGAAGTCTGCCGACGCAGGCTGTTCTTGAACTGAATCGGACGCGGCGCAGCTGCGCCGGCATTACACTGCGGCGCAGCGCAGCTGCGCAGGTCCCCTGCTGCAGTTTTTGATTTTCTGCTTGCTTTCTGCTATATGATAGTTCTTGCATTGACGTACATGAAGCATGCTAGCATGACTAACTTACATGTATAGATACGTAGACCTAAAATGATCATGTTCTATTACGCTTGTGTTCATGGTTGATGAAAAGTATAGTTTTCCAAAACAAAATTAGAACTTTAATACAAGACTTTGACATGTGTATATGATATCAATGTTCTGACTTATACGGTAACTTGACCTTGCAAGCATATTATTATGATCTAGGAAAGCATGAAAAGCATGTTAAATAGATGTATACATGTTTCGTAAGGTATCATGAGCACGTGGATTGCGTTAAATGAACTTTACTAGTAAAAGTATAAGTTTTGAACCTAAATCTTGACATGTTATATCGAAGTCCAGATTCTGATCATTATGAACATGTTGGATAATGTTTTTAACCTCACTAATGTGTCATACAAGCACGTGTGTACACACCATGCTAGATGCCATAAAGACTACATGAAGCATGATTTCAAAACCAATAGCAATGCTAGTAATATATATGTGGTAAAGATATTCATGAACATGCCTAGAACACGTTACACGACCACCTTATGTGTGTACATGACAAGTATGATAGCTTCGTGGTCTCATGACCTTGAATGGCTTTAAGTTATTGAAAGTATTGACTTAGAATCTTTATCACATATATTTGAAACGAGGAAAGGTTGTACAAACATAAAAGTATCTTTTAATATGTTTATGTGCTATGTGGTGTTGTTGGCTTGCATGACCGGACAGAAACCATAAGGCACAGCCCAGCCTTGGCTTGGCCAGAAGGCTGCGCAGCTGCGCTGGCCCTAGGCTTAGCCATGGCGCAGCTGCGCCAGTCTGGAATCAGAATTGAGCTAGTTGTTGATCTGATTTTTGACAGTTAGCTTATGCGATTACTTTAACTTGTAATATATGACCAGTATGCTAAGAAATGTGTTAAGAGGCATACTAAGTGATAAAATTGAATGTTTGATTATAAACTTCCCAGGGATAAGTCCAAAAGGTATTTGGGGACTATAAAGCAACGATTAAAAACTAGGTGATGACTTCATAATGTCTTGTAAACTGAAATGTGCTATATGTACGCAAAAGTATATGATGAAGTATGTGTATAGTATGCAACTAAGTTAAACGTTTATGGGTGCGTTTAAAATTACATATCATATGTGAGCATAAATGACTAATGAAAATCCTATACTTATAATACACTATAAATAGGATTCAAAAGTGTTGAATTACTTTACGTGGATAAACTACGCTAAAGGCAAGTTTCCTAACTTACACTCTTTTACGGTGCAAGTATTCTATCCTTGTATATTGTGAACTAGTTTCTTACTAAATCGTTGAATTAAATTAGCATACTTGAACTCTTAATTCATTAAAGCTATTATACATGTTGAACTTAGTATTGTTCTTGAATATTGTGAAAGTGTCTATGCCATTTGATTCGGCTAGACTTATATTATTGAAAAGCGACCCAAACTAATTGATTGGTGCGGGATCTTGTATTTGACTGAGAAGAACAACCTTCTTTGAAGGGAATATATAATTATCGGAGAACCGACGTGCACACTTGAGTATTATTGATTGTTATGCATAACGATGGTACTTTAGGCTGATCACCTGTTGTACCTGTTTTATTTGGATTTTCAGTTTATTACTGTCAATTCTAGTAGAAGTTCATAGTCCTTAGTGACTGCTCAGTATTCAGTTATTTGAAATCTTGAATTGACTTATTATTGAATCATATCCTGTCCTTAGCGACTGTTATTGAGAACTGTTGATATTCTTGTTATTCTTGAGCTATCAAACCTTGCTATACCCTTTCGAGAATTGAGAATCTTATTATTCACCCTTATTGTATATTATTTGCTGGGCAATTTGTGCTCATTCTTGCTTTCCCTAAAACATTTCAGTTAAGGCAGAGCATGGTGAACCTTCGGGCGTTGATAAGGGCAAGGGCAAAGCTACCAACTAGCTTATGTCTGTTATGTTTTAAATATATTAATATTGTATGAAGATGATGTAGTAAGACTGGATTTGATTATGTTTAAGCTTAAGTTAGATTATGTAATAAGTCGTTAACTGATATTATTATGTAATCTATTAAGTACTGTAGGTTGCGAGACTTGGGGGAATAATTATAATAAATCATTGTAAATTATTCTAGAATAGATTTTCCGCTGTGATCGTGTGATATTTAATTATTATTATTGTGATGTATTACCATGAGCACGTGATGAACCGAATTCGAGAGACCAAGTGGCGGTCCTGGAATTTGGGGGCGTCACAGGTTGGTATCAAAGCTGTAGTTATAAACCTTAGGAACGAGTGTCCTTGGACTATAGCTTAGGTGAACTTAGAAGTTAGGAAGGAGATAAAACTCATGTAGAGTTTTCCTTGAGAGACTTAGTCTGTTATGAAATGTAACTTCATTCTATACAATGAACTTATGTTTTATTTAACATTCTAATGGAGTTGCTGTTTGTTTGCCTTGTGTTTGTGATTGTAGGATGACAGACACAGGTGTAACTAGTAGAGTAGCAGAGGAGGTGCCCTAGAGATATACATGTAGTATACGAGGCACCTCTAGAGGCTGTGCCAGTGCAGGCAGTTGCACCATCCGAGTTTGATGACGAGGATGAGATCGAGATTGAGATAGAGACTGATCCAGAGGAGGAGCCGATGGAGGATGAGCCAGTAGAGGACTCTGATGAGGCTACTATAGAGGAGCAGATGTTAAGAGAATACGAGGAGCGGATCCTAGAGTTAGACTGCAGGGTCCAAGAGCTAGAGGCAGAGGCCCACGAGAGAGAGTCTGAGTTCCAAAAGCTGAGGGACGAGGACCACCAGAGGAAGCTGGCTATGCAAGAGTTAGAGGTGGAGATTGCCTACCGTAGGGAGGCAGGGATCCAGATGGGGACTCTATTTCACAGGTCAGTGGCTAGGAATGTAGATTTGGCAGAGAAGCTAGAAGAGGTTGAGCAGAGGGAACTGAGTGAGAAGACTGAGAAAGAGGCACTCCGTACTCAGCTAGAGTTGGAGGTGATGGATAGGTTACACTTTGAGGAGAAGTGGGAAGCGTCCAATGAGAGAGCTGACGACCTTGAGGACGAGGTCAGGTGCAAGAAGAGAAAGATGAACAAAATGGGGTATGTGTTCCGTTCAGCTTTTGAAAGGGTGATTGATGGTGTGTACCACTACCCGGCAGAACAGGGACAGACTCTACATACCTTGAGCCGAGAGCTGGTTGCGTATATAGCACAGTTGGAGTACAAGAGCGCAGTGGAGCGCGGGATGATGGGATGAGATTTCCTTAGTCAAGTCTAGTGGTAGTACTAGTTGTGTCTTTATGTATTGTATATACTATGTTGTAATCCCGATCTTTTGTGTAAGATGTGGGATGATGATGTAAACCCCGAGTTAGCTTTTGTTAGAGGGGTAGTATGGTAGTAGGTCGGTACATTCCCCGTCTTTTATGATATTAGGGGATATATGTGATAACATTTATAGCAGTATGATAGGAAAATCATGTAATGAAATGAAATGGCATATGAATATAAATGGAGTTGATTTTAGAAACGTGTTATAAATTTATTCTTTTAGTGTTAAAAGAAATACTTAAGTAATATACTTGAATAATAATAAAATAAAAAATTATGATGCAGATAATGCCGCCCAGACGTAGATTGACTGCACCCGAAGAATCCGTTAACAATGAGAGAGAACAAGTGGACCCGATCCAGAAACTGGTAGACTTGTTAGGAGAAGCCTTAAGGGGAAGGAACAATGAACCCGTTCGCCCGAACCCTCAAACTGTGCCAGTAACAACCTTTAAAGACTTTAAGAGTGTAGGACCCCCAGAGTTCGAGGGAACTACCGACCCAATCGTCGCACAAACGTGGATCAAGGAAATCGAAAAATCTTTCACTATAGCTAGCATAGGCGAAGATCAGAAGACGGTGTTTGCCACGTACATGATGAGGGGAGAAGCGAACTACTGGTGGGAGGCTAATCAACAAAGAGCTGGAGAAGGGATAATAGCTTGGGACAAGTTTAAGACGCTGTTCTTCGAGAATTACTTCCCGAAGAGTATGAAGAATAGGATGGAGGTGAAATTCCTAGAGTTAAAACAAGGTGAGATGACGGTGGCGCAATACGCGGCTAGGTTTAACGAACTAGCGCGATTTGCAGAGCACCAAGTTGGTGATGAAGAAAGAAAGGCTAGACGCTTCGAACAAGGGTTGAAGCCGTGGCTGTTCAATAAGGTATCAGTTCTTCAAATTGATTCCTTTGCAACATTACTGGAAAAGGCAATCATTGCGGAAGGTGGCAGTGAGGCCTTAAGCCTGTATAACAAAGAGAAGAAAGGAAAGAATGCTGGAGGAGAGAATCGTACCGGAGGAAGCAGCAGTGGAGGAAGTAACTTGGGAAAGAGAAAGTGGGAGAACAACAACAACAACAAAAACAACAATAATAATCAATCAGGGAATTTTCGTGGAGGTTTCAAGAAGAGGGCTGAAGGATGCCCGAAGTGTGGGAAGAATCACCAGGGCGAGTGCTGGAAGGGACGTGGCACTTGCTACAACTGCGGACAGGAAGGGCACATCTCGCCCAATTGTTTGAAACCAAAGAAGATACAAGGATGCTTTGCGTGTGGCTCGACGGAGCACCAGATTAAGGACTGCCCAAAGAAGGGAAGTGGCGGGGGTAGTAATCAGCAAGGAGGCAACAAGCTGATGATCGGTGGACCGGCACAATCCAACCGCCCAACCGCCAGAACCTTTAACATGACCGTCCAGGACGCCGTGGCTGCGAAGGACGTGGTGTCAGGTATAATCCCAATCAATGATATAAATGCTTATGTATTATTTAATTCGGGTGCCACCTGTTCTTTTATATCTGAAGAATTTGCTAGTAAACTTAGTACACCCCGAGAACGATTAGAAAATCCTTTGATCATAGAAGTTGCTAATAAGGAAGTGATCCCTGTAGAATACATTTATCGAGATTGTCACGCAAACATTAGAGAATATAAACTGAGCGTAGACTTGATTCCTATTAGATTGGGAGAATTTGATGTGATACTAGGAATGGATTGGTTGTATAACCATGCGGCGATAATTGACTGTCAGAACAAATGTGTGAACCTTCAGACTCCGAGTAAGTCTAAGGTAGTGTTTTATGGTAGCTCATCGCTTAAGCAATCGTGTTACGTTACGATGATGCAGGCCAAGAAATTGTTAAGGAGAGGATGTGTAGGTTATTTAGCTTACATCGTTGATACTCGAAAAAAGGGAGTAGAAATTAAGGATATATCCGTAGTGAATGAATTTCAAGATGTATTTCCAGACGATCTGCCTGGTCTTCCGCCAGACAGAGAAATCGAATTCGTAATAGACTTAGCACCGGGAACGGCACCGATTTCAAAAGCTCCATATCGTATGGTGCCAGTAGAAATGAAGGAATTGATGATACAATTGCAAGAGTTGTTGGATAAGGGTTACATTCGACCGAGTGTTTCTCCTTGGGGAGCACCAGTGCTATTCGTTAAGAAGAAGGACGGATCGATGAGACTCTGTATCGATTATCGAGAATTGAACAGAGTAACGATCAAGAACCGATATCCGCTACCGAGGATAGACGACTTGTTTGATCAACTGAAGGGAGCAAAGTGTTTCTCGAAGATCGACCTACGAACAGGATATCATCAACTGAAAGTGAGGGATGAGGACATACCAAAGACTGCGTTTCGAACCCGTTATGGACACTACGAGTTTTTGGTAATGGCATTTGGATTGACTAATGCTCCGGTAGCATTTATGGACTTGATGAACCGAGTTTTCAAGCCATACTTGGATAAATTTGTAGTGGTCTTTATCGACGACATTTTGATCTACTCGAAGACAGAGGAAGAACACGCCAAACATCTAAAGATTATTTTGGAGGCACTAAGGAAGGAGAAGATGTATGCAAAATTTTCTAAGTGCGAATTTTGGATGGAGAAGGTTCAATTCTTAGGCCACGTGGTGGATAAGAATGGAATCTCTGTAGACCCTGCGAAGGTTGAAGCAGTAAGTAATTGGGAACAACCAAAAACACCGACGGAGGTGAGAAGTTTTTTAGGGTTAGCTGGGTACTATCGAAGATTCATCCAAGATTTTTCTAAGATAGCAACCCCGCTGACCAATTTGACTAGAAAGACGGTGAAATTTGTATGGACCGACAAATGTGAAGAGAGTTTTCAGGAGTTGAAGAAGAGATTGAGCGAAGCACCTGTATTATCATTACTAGATGATGCGGGAAATTTTGTGGTGTATAGTGATGCATCGCACAAGGGACTTGGCTGTGTGCTTATGCAGCACGGCAAGGTCATTGCATATGCATCACGACAATTAAAGGATTACGAAAAACGATACCCTACTCACGACTTAAAGTTAGCGGCAGTAGTTTTTGCGTTAAAGATATGGAGGCATTATTTGTACGGAGAAAAATGTGAGATATACACGGACCACAAAAGTCTGAAATATATCTTCACACAGAAGGAGTTAAACATGCGGCAGAGAAGGTGGTTAGAATTAATCAAAGACTATGATTGCGATATTCTTTATCACCCGGGGAAGGCGAATGTGGTTGCCGACGCTCTGAGCAGGAAAGGAAGGGAGAAGTTGTTTAATTTGACGACTCAGGAAGAGTTGATAAGAGAGATGGAGAAATTGGAGATAGAAGTGAAAGGACCAGAAAAGTCTGGTGAGAAGTTAATTGTAATGGAAGCTTGTCCGACGTTGTTGGATAGAGTAAAGGAAGCTCAGGAAAAGGATGAAGAGTGTGAGAAAATCCGAAAGAGGATCACAGAAAATGAGGAAGAAAAATTTTGAATGGATAAAGACGGTATTTTGAGATTTGAAGGGAGAGTGTGGGTACCAGCGGTAACTGAGTTGAGGGAAGAGATTTTGCACGAGGCACACAATACGACATATTTCGTTCATCCGGGAGGCACAAAGATGTACCGAGATCTAAGGCAACATTTTTGGTGGCCCAATTTGAAACGGGAAGTCGCAGAGTGCGTCAGTAGATGTTTGACTTGCCAACGCGTTAAAGCAGAGCATCAACGGCCGAGTGGTTTACTACAACCGTTGGAAATACCAGAGTGGAAATGGGAGCATATTACGATGGACTTCGTGGTAGGACTTCCAGTTACGCAAAAAGGTTATGATGCCATTTGGGTTATTGTGGATCGACTTACCAAGACTGCACATTTTCTACCAATCAAGATCCGCTACAGTTTGAACCAATTAGCGAGTCTGTATGTAAAAGAGATTGTTTCACGACATGGAGTGCCGGTATCAATTGTCTCTGATCGAGATCCGCGCTTCACGTCCAATTTTTGGAAGAGTTTGCAAGAAAGAATGGGAACGCAGTTGAGGTTGAGTACAGCTTACCATCCTCAGACAGACGGACAGAGTGAGCGAACAATACAAACGCTGGAGGACATGCTTAGGACTTGCGTGATGGATTTTAATGGAAATTGGGACGACCACCTACCCTTAGTCGAATTTGAGTATAATAATAGTTACCATGCGAGTATCGGCATGCCACCGTATGAAGCTCTTTACGGGAGAAAATGCAGAACGCCATTATGTTGGGACGAAGTCGGAGAACGACGAATACTAGGACCAGAGTTAGTTCAACAAACCGCAGACGTGGTGACAGTGATAAGAGCCAGATTAGTAGCAGCTCAAGACCGCCAGAAGAAATACGCAGATTTGCATCGGCAGGACCGAGACTTCGAAATCGGCAGTTTCGTATTCTTGAAGGTATCTCCATGGAAGGGAAAAATCCGTTTCGGCAAGAAAGGAAAATTGAGTCCAAGATTTATAGGACCATTTGAGATACTGAAGCGAGTGGGCGAAGTGGCATACAAAGTTGCGTTACCACCCGAGTTGGAGCACATCCACAACGTATTTCACATTTCCGTGTTGCGACCGTACAAGGCCGACTACAAACATGTGATTTCTTACGAGGCCATTCAAGTGGAGAAGAACTTGGCGTATGAAGAAATTCTTGTCCAGATATTAGATAGGAAAGAGCAAACTTTGAGAAATAAAATTATTTCGTCTGTAAAAGTACTTTGGCGTAACCACGATGTCGAGGAGGCAACGTGGGAATTAGAAGATATGATAATGAGGGATTATCCCCATTTGTTTGTATAACCTTGTAGCAATTCCGGGACGGAATTTTTATAAGGGGGGGAGGATGTAATACCCGAGAATTTTCATATATTATTAAATAATTATATTAATGAAAATGAGAATTTATTTGAATATAAATAATTTTGTGTTATGAGAATGATTAATTCAATTATATTAAATTGAATATCTATGACAACTGAGAAAAATGTGGAGTTTACGATAAACTCGTTGAGAGCCTAGTGTGGCACAGTGATGGGAAATATTAATAATTATATTAATTAACGAAGAATTTTTAAGTGAACAATTAATTAATTATTAATTATTATTAGAGAATATTAATTGATTGTTGTGGGATATTAACTATGGTTGACTAATAATATGTGATTATTATTGCAAGAAATATAATGATCATAATCCACTTGTTTATAATTGTGCTGAGATTTATATTTGTTAATGTGATAATTAATCCTATGATTATTAATTTGGTATAATTAATAGTCAATGATGAATAAATTAATTAATATTATTGTTAATTAATCAACGAGATAAATAGTTTATTTATTTGACATTATGAATAATAAAATAAATAAGTGAGTGATTAATATAATAAGATTATATTAATTGATATGTGCAAATGTGCAATATTTGAATATATAAAGTATATGGAATACAACTATATTATATAGTGTAGAGAGACACTTAAGTGTGACCATGCATGTATATACATAAACTATGTTATATAATGCAATGCGAATATATTACACATAGAAACCATATATTACATGAAGCATAATGTGATTATGTTAAAACTATATGTTACGAATGCATGATAATACTGATGTGACAATAAATATGTGGGAATACACTGTATAATATATCATGAACATATTGTAAACTATTAATTTTAATAAAGTGAGACATCATGAATATATGGTGAACAATTTAATAATAAATGAGATAATGTAATGTGATAACATCCGATTAAATTATACCAGTATGATAAAAATGTACATGAATTATATGTGCACAATTCACACTTATTACATTATGTGAATCCATGTTAGTATCATTAGAATTACATTGTAACTATAATTGTGGCTTAATTATATAGTATATATACATGTAACATATTTTGGCATAAGTGTTGTGTATATATACAAATTATAGAATGCTGATATATGGCCTTGTCCCAATATAATAGTCACTCTCCTTCTCCTTCACGTGTATGGCAAAAAGGCTAAGGCCTATTCTCCCCATTCTTCTCCCAAGCTTAGCTAGCAATAATTATATGAGGAGTGGCTCTAATGATGGCTTTCAACAACTATCTACCAACTTCCTCTTATCTAGCATGCAATTCAAATTTCTGTTAGTTTGAAATGGTAGGCAATTGCATTATCTGTATCTTGTTTTCTCTATAAATATGGCTTCCTTTCTTCCCATTTCACATTGCTGAGATTTTGTTTGAGTTGATAAGTTGAGAGCATATACATATATCAGTATAATAGCATTGTGAGATAGCAGCAAGCTTAATTCATAGCAAAGGTATAATACAGTTTCCTTATTCATTTTTGTTTTCTGTCAAAAGTTCTAATTCTTGATTATGCAAAATTGGATTGCAATTGGATTGTAGAGCACTTATTTAGTTGTTATGTGAACTTATATACATGTTTAAATTATAATGTAGTTGATTATAATCAAATTCATGAAGTAATTTGGCATTTGGCCTGGAAGTCTGCCGACGCAGGCTGTTCTTGACCTGAATCGGACGCGGCGCAGCTGCGCCGGCATTACACTGCGGCGCAGCGCAGCTGCGCAGGTCCCCTGCTGCAGTTTTTGATTTTCTGCTTGCTTCCTGCTATATGATAGTTCTTGCATTGACGTACATGAAGCATGCTAGCATGACTAACTTACATGTATAGATACGTAGACCTAAAATGATCATGTTCTATTACGCTTGTGTTCATGGTTGATGAAAAGTATAGTTTTCCAAAACAAACTTAGAACTTTAATACAAGACTTTGACATGTGTGTATGATATCAATGTTCTGACTTATACGGTAACTTGACCTTGCAAGCATATTATTATGATCTAGGAAAGCATGAAAAGCATGTTAAATAGATGTATACATGTTTCGTAAGGTATCATGAGCACGTGGATTGCGTTAAATGAACTTTACTAGTAAAAGTATAAGTTTTGAACCTAAATCTTGACATGTTATATCGAAGTCCAGATTCTGATCATTATGAACATGTTGGATAATGTTTTTAACCTCACTAATGTGTCATACAAGCACGTGTGTACACACCATGCTAGATGCCATAAAGACTACATAAAGCATGATTTCAAAACCAATAGCAATGCTAGTAATATATATGTGGTAAAGATATTCATGAACATGCCTAGAACACGTTACACGACCACCTTATGTGTGTACATGACAAGTATGATAGCTTCGTGGTCTCATGACCTTGAATGGCTTTAAGTTATTGAAAGTATTGACTTAGAATCTTTATCACATATATTTGAAACGAGGAAAGGTTGTACAAACATAAAAGTATCTTTTAATATGTTTATGTGCTATGTGGTGTTGTTGGCTTGCATGACCGGACAGAAACCATAAGGCACAGCCCAGCCTTGGCTTGGCCAGAAGGCTGCGCAGCTGCGCTGGCCCTAGGCTTAGCCATGGCGCAGCTGCGCCAATCTGGAATCAGAATTGAGCTAGTTGTTGATCTGATTTTTGACAGTTAGCTTATGCGATTACTTTAACTTGTAATATATGACCAGTATGCTAAGAAATGTGTTAAGAGGCATACTAAGTGATAAAATTGAATGTTTGATTATAAACTTCCCAGGGATAAGTCCAAAAGGTATTTGGGGACTATAAAGCAACGATTAAAAACTAGGTGATGACTTCATAATGTCTTGTAAACTGAAATGTGCTATATGTACGCAAAAGTATATGATGAAGTATGTGTATAGTATGCAACTAAGTTAAACGTTTATGGGTGCGTTTAAAATTACATATCATATGTGAGCATAAATGACTAATGAAAATCCTATACTTATAATACACTATAAATAGGATTCAAAAGTGTTGAATTACTTTACGTGGATAAACTACGCTAAAGGCAAGTTTCCTAACTTACACTCTTTTACGGTGCAAGTATTCTATCCTTGTATATTGTGAACTAGTTTCTTACTAAATCGTTGAATTAAATTAGCATACTTGAACTCTTAATTCATTAAAGCTATTATACATGTTGAACTTAGTATTGTTCTTGAATATTGTGAAAGTGTCTATGCCATTTGATTCGGCTAGACTTATATTATTGAAAAGCGACCCAAACTAATTGATTGGTGCGGGATCTTGTATTTGACTGAGAAGAACAACCTTCTTTGAAGGGAATATATAATTATCGGAGAACCGACGTGCACACTTGAGTATTATTGATTGTTATGCATAACGATGGTACTTTAGGCTGATCACCTGTTGTACCTGTTTTATTTGGATTTTCAGTTTATTACTGTCAATTCTAGTAGAAGTTCATAGTCCTTAGTGACTGCTCAGTATTCAGTTATTTGAAATCTTGAATTGACTTATTATTGAATCATATCCTGTCCTTAGCGACTGTTATTGAGAACTGTTGATATTCTTGTTATTCTTGAGCTATCAAACCTTGCTATACCCTTTCGAGAATTGAGAATCTTATTATTCACCCTTATTGTATATTATTTGCTGGGCAATTTGTGCTCATTCTTGCTTTCCCTAAAACATTTCAGTTAAGGCAGAGCATGGTGAACCTTCGGGCGTTGATAAGGGCAAGGGCAAAGCTACCAACTAGCTTATGTCTGTTATGTTTTAAATATATTAATATTGTATGAAGATGATGTAGTAAGACTGGATTTGATTATGTTTAAGCTTAAGTTAGATTATGTAATAAGTCGTTAACTGATATTATTATGTAATCTATTAAGTACTGTAGGTTGCGAGACTTGGGGGAATAATTATAATAAATCATTGTAAATTATTCTAGAATAGATTTTCCGTTGTGATCGTGTGATATTTAATTATTATTATTGTGATGTATTACCATGAGCACGTGATGAACCGAATTCGAGAGACCAAGTGGCGGTCCTGGAATTTGGGGGCGTCACATATATACATACATATCCCATTCTCATAATAAAATTATGAAGTTTCACAAAGAGACTTCCACATAGAATTCTAAAACCATAAAAACATAGAAGAATATGCTTTGAAAACATGTTTTTACAACAATTGATTTTGAAAACCCTTTCATGGCATACAATTACATATGAAAACATATGAACACCATATATACATATAATTTTATGATTGTAAAAACCTAATTTGATTAAGAAGAAAACACAACACATATGAATTAATTCTAGGGTTAAAATTATAACCTTACTAGTTTTGACTTAAGAGAGAGATGATAAAGATGATGATCCTCTCTTGCCTTCTCAAGCTTTTCTTCCTCTTCTCTCTTCTTCTTCTCTGACAATTCTCTCTAACCCTCTTCTTCTTCTTTCTTTGTTTTGTTTAGACTTAGGCTTTTACAAACTAATGTATCTTTTAACTTAGCATATATTATACAATATACAATATACAATATACATATATAATATATATGTAACTTATATTATTAATATAGCTAATAAATAATATACTAATTGCTATACTAACTACCACTTATTACATAGGTTACAAAATTTGAAAAGCCCAAGGCCATGTTTGGCAAAACCACATTATTTTTAAAAACTAACTTCTTGAGCTTAAGGCATTGTTTGGAAGAAATAAGATTAAACAAGTACAAAGGCCTTGTTTGGTAAAACTCATCATTTTAAAAACAGATTTTAATAGTTAAGGTCCCGTTTGGCAAAACGAATTTAAAAACAGTGCTAGGGCCTTGTTTGGGAAAATAGTTTTGAAAACTCTTTTAATAAATCATTTTAACACATACTTTTTAATGTTATCCTTTAACTAATTAAAACTCAACATTAATTTAATTAATTAAAAGTTTAACATCAATTAATCACATAAAATTATCACATAATTATAATTACTCACTAATTATAATTTCATGTTACTCTCACCACATAACTCATCTAATTTAATTATCCCAATTAAATTAGAAATATAACATAAAATTATTATGTTAATTAAATTAAATACCAAATATTCATTTAATTAACATATAACACTTAATTAAATTACTCCATAATAATCACATAATTATTTATTTAACTCAATAAATAATTCAATTAATATATTTATTTAATTCAATAAATATATAAATTCTCTTCACACCAAATCACATATTTTACAATATATAACACATACACACATACTCGTACTTAAACATCTTAAAATAAGAATTTTATTTATTAAATTCTCATTTATTAATTCTTAAAAATTCGGGATGTCACATCCTTCCCTCCTTATAAGGATTCCGTCCTCGGAATCAACGAAACCTCACTTACTCAGTTTTTGCAAAATCTCTTCATAATTATCGTTGAATAACTTCAACACGTTAACTTAGCAAAAAGTTTTACATATATATATACTTTATTCATTTCTTCAACAACTATTAGGTTTTATTACACAATCTTCAATCAAACATAATCATATATCAAATATTATATATCTTTAACTCGTTCATTCCTTTCTAAGGATCATTACCGTATACTCTACTCGTCAAATTAATATACTACGTAATTCACCATCTATAATTATTCGGGTTATCACATTCACCCCTTCTTCTAAGAATTTCGTCCTCGAAATTTTAGTCTATCAATCTTTATATATTAATCTATCAAAATAGAATTTACGTTAATCTCTATTCACTTGATTAAAGCGTTCTACAACTAACTCTTTTTAAGGAATATCCTTCTTCCCACATCCTCCTTCAGAATAATAAGAATCTTCCACAATTGTTCAATGATTGGGAAGCGATATAAACAACTCAGGAATTTAAAAGATTCCAATTCATGCTGAGGGGTCATAAGACCTTGAACTCTTCTCCAGGTTTAATAGTGCATCACCACTGTAAACCATCTTTAACAGAATGTTTAGCAATCACAAAGACTGAAAACACTCTCTGCAAGTACTCTAGGTGATCAGCCTATCGTACCCCTACGTCGTGCACAACGTATTACATCTTAACATCGTAACGACTATATACGTTACATTCGGAACTTATAGTATCCGATAACATAGTACATCGTAACGACTATATGCGTTACATTCGGAATTATAGTCTCCGATAACATGTCCCCCTTTTATAGGGTTGTTCACCTCAGCTTCTTAACATCTGAATCCGCACCAAAACAATTTGGTTTGGCATAGTTTAACCAAAAACGCTCGAATTTCATAAACATCTTTCAACATTTGTCTAGCTGAATCAAGTAGCATAGACTTCTAGTAAAAATTCGGACATCAAACGAAATATATATATATATATATACATATATTTATAACCAACTCAATAAAATTCTATATATATATATATATATATATATATTAAGAAACTAAAAATAATAAATAAATCTTTTCACAATATCCTGATACCGTATCATAGTACTGATACGTTGAGGACTTCGTCATTACATGACGTCGTTATACTACATCATACCATAGTGGGCTGACGATCATACGATCACATCCAACACTAGGTTTAACTGCATTGATAACTTCCTCTATTATTGTTTGTACATCATATCAAATGATGCATAGAACACATAAAATACATTTTGAAATTTTGAAATTATTTTTGTCTAGCTGAAGCAATTAGCATAGATATGTGAATAATAGCACGTATTTTAAAAACTCATTGGTTCCATCGTTCGATCCAATGTTTTTCAAGAAAACAGAAGTGCAACATCAGCACGAAGTCAATAAATTTCGAAAACTAGCAAAGCTAGGAGATTTAGAATATAAAACTTTCTCCATCAATTAAATCATTAATCCATCATTACTTCATCATTCTATCTATCTTAACAACATCAATGCTTTCTATACCATAACCTTTCTATACCCAGTAAAGTTCATCAAAATTACCACACTTTGGAAGTTCAGGAACTTGCCACAATAATATGAGTTTAAGAACTTGTCCTAGCAATACGTAGTCAAAGAACTTGTAACGACCCCAAAATTCATACAATATAATTCTCATCCTCGATCGTTAGCAATACATCTTTAATCTATCTTTACGTCATTATTCGATATTAAAAACACTAAAAATGCAGAATATTTAAAATTTTTATAAATTTTCTTTCTATATTGTTCTGAATCGCAACCTTAACATTACAAATATTTGATTCAATTCTATTACATGAATCGCTACAACAAATGGACTATACAAAGTCTTACATCACTAAGCAATATCCATTACACGTCGGATAGCTCAACTTACAACTTAACAATTAAGTTACAATGAAAACATCAACTACAATTTGAAATTTAACAAAATTAATATTCTTTAACATTGATCTCTATAAATCACTTAACACGTATCTTTACCTTGCATCCTTGACCTGCAAAAATGATTATTTGCAAGAGTGAGCTCGACAGCTCAGCAAGATCTAACAGTTTTCATGCATCACATAGCACATAATTAACATGCTCAATATTAAAGTAACATGGCATACATGCTTTAATTACATAACAAATATAAAGATTGAGTTCCTTACTCAATCAACATTATTAAATCAATCAATGTAGTCATAAATTGACTTTAACATTTCATGCTTGCAACATATACAACATAGCATACTCTTTGCAATACAATTTAAAACAGTTCATAATATCATCAAGTTCACATAGAAAATAGGAACCGAAAGACTTGCCTGGCTCGTAGATTATCAATTACCGAAAAACAGCTTAATATAATCTGCTTCATGATCCCTTGATGCTTAGTGAGGAAGAAGATGGTGAGGTTTAGCAATGACTCACTCAAGGCTTTCCTCCTTTCTTCTTCTTCTTCTCTCTTCTTCTTCTCTTTTCACTCCATCTTTCTCTGTGTTTTCTCTCTTACACTGACTAACCTTTGTTTTTTTCTTTTAACCAACGTATATACAAAATATACATACAACATATATACATAATATGTAACTTACAATATTAATGTATATAATAAATCCTATACTAATTACAATTAAAATAGAGGTTACACCTTTGAATTTTTTTTTTTAAAGCCCTAAGGCTTGTTTGGCAAAACAAGTTATTTTAAAAACAGATTTTTAGTAGTTAAGGTCATGTTTGGGTAAAACAGTTTTAAAACAAAAGTAAGGGCCTTGTTTGGAAAAAAAATTATTTAAAAACTCTTCTCTTTATTTTAATAAATCTTTTTAACACATACTTTAATGTTACTCTTTAATTAATTAAATCTTAACATTCTAATTTAATTAATTAAAAGTCTAACATCAATTAAGCACATAAAATTGTCACATAATTACAATTAATTGCTAATTATAATTGCATGTAACACTCATCACATTACTCATCTAATTTAATTATCTCAATTAAATTAGAACTATAACATAAAATCATTATATCAATTAAATTAAATACTAAATATTCATTTAATTAATATACTACACTTAATTACATTACTCCATAATAATCACATAATTATTTATTTAACTCAATAAATAATTCAATTAAAATATTTATTTACTCCAATAAATATTAACATTAATATTTAAATTATCTTCACATAGATTCACATATTTCACCATATATGACACGTATTCACATACTTAAACTCAAAACATCAGATAATAAGAATTTTATTTATTAAATTCTCATTTATAAATTCTAAAAATCTGGGATGTCACATTCTTCCCTCCTTATAAGGATTCCGTCCTCAAAATCACTGAAACCCTACCTTACTCAAGTTTTCACAAAAATCTCTTTCACAATTTTATTGTTGAATAACTTCAACACATTACCTTAACGACATTTATATAAACTACACATATATCTCTACTAAATTCACCTCTTCAATAAGGTTAAGGTTTTATTACATAACCTTCAATCAAACACAATCATATATCAAATATTATATATTTTCTTTAACTCATTCCTTCCCTTACTAAAGATCATTACCATATATTCTACTCGTAGAATTAATATACTATATAATTCACCATCTATAATTATTCGGGTTATCACATTCACCCCTTCTTCTAAGAATTTCGTCCTCGAAATTCAAGTCTATCAATCTATATATATCATTCTATCAAAATAGATTTTTACGTTAATCTCTATTCACTAGATTAAAGCGTTCAACAACTACTTCTTTCTAAGCAATATCCTTCTCGCTACATTCTCCTTCAGAATAATAAGAATCTTCCACAATTGCTCAATAATTGGGAAGCGATATAAACAACTCAGGAATTTAAAAGATTCCAAATCATGCTGAGTGGTCGCAAGACCTTGAACTTATTTTAGGTTTATTAGTGCTTCACCCCCGGTACTTCACACTATAAAACCGCATCGGTACTCTAGGTGGCCAGCCTATCGCACCCCTACGTCGGCCAAATGTAGTACATCGTAACGACTATATGCGTTACACTCGGAACTATTGTCTCCGATAACATGTCCCCTTTTATAGGGTTGTTCATCTCAGCTTCTTAATATCTGAATCCGCACCAAAACAATTTGGTTTGGCATAGTTTGACCAAAAACGCTCGAATTTCATAAACATCTTTCAATATTTGTCTAGCTGAATCAAGTAGCATAGACTTCTAGTAACAATTCGGACATCAATCGAAATATATATATATATATCCTCAACCAACTCAAAATATATTTTATTTTATTTTGTTTAAAGAAACTAAAAGTAAATAAATCTCTTCTTCTTTTTTTTTTTTAAGGAAAGTAAAATAATAAGTAAATCTTTTCATAATATCCTGATACCGTACCGTAGTAATGATACGTTGAGGATTTCGTCATTACATGACGTCGTCATACTACATCATACCATAGTGGGCTGACGATCATACGATCACATCCAACACTAGGTTTAACTGCATTGATAACTTCCTCGATTGTTTTTACACCATATCAAATGATGCATAGAACATATAAAATACATTTTGAAATTTTGAAATTATTTTTGTCTAGCTGAAGCAATTAGCATAGACATGTGAATAATAGCACTATTTTAAAAAATTCATTGGTTCCATCATTTGATCCAATGCTTTTCAAGAAAATAGGAGTGCAACATCAGCACGAAGTCAATAAATTTTGAAAATCTAGCAAAGCTAGGAGATTTAGAATATAAAACTTTCTCTATCAATATAACTCTTTACTCCATCATTACTTAATCATTCTATCAACCTTAAACAACATCAATGCTTTCTATATTATAAACTTTCTATACCCAGTATAGTTCATCGAACTTACCACACATTGGAAGTTCAGGAACTTGCCACAATAATATGAGTTTAAGAACTTGTCCTAGCAATACGTAGTCAAAGAACTGATCAGAGACTGTTCATATGCTTAGGAGTTCAAAACATACATACGATTATGAGTCACGATCTTACCATAAATATGAGTTTTAAGAACTCGCCTAACCTTAAGATCATCTAATCAAATCTTAATATCATCTAATCTAATCTCTATTGACTCTAACTATCAAATATAATATGAGAAAAGAATCACCTCCTCGTCATATATATATCGATAGTGCGACACCAACCTTCCAACGATTATCAATATGATAAACTAAGTGTAAGCACAAAACCCTGCCCATACAAAGATTTGTACAACTCAGTCACCACATGAGTCCTCAGCTGAAATCCCACTTAACTCTATCTTACTTATAACATCTCGTTCTATACTCGAAACAGACTTCCTGTATCCCATCATTTATAACTCCTCGTGAGTTAATCTCGTACTATATCATAGTACATTCTCGTTATAGTCTCAAACTATAACTATTCAATCATTATAGACCATCTGTCCTTTACAACTTATAAGATATCACGTCGTGATATTATTCTATAATCATCTCCCTTATGATTATTCCTTATCTCATTATCGTTTTGTTTTAAAACTTCTTATCTATACTTATATCATATTATACCATGATTTCAGTCATGCTTTTAATCTCATAGACTTCGTCTATTCATCGTTATTCGTTAACTATATTATTATTGGAGTTAGACAACTCCTTATTCTTATCTCTATATCTCTTCAAGATTCTTCTTTGAATCTTCTTGTTTATTTATTAACTCTTCTTTTAAGAATTTCTAACTTCATTCATATAGCTCAATATTTTATTCGAGTTTTAGAATCACCTTTTCGTTATACGTAACTTAACTTAACTTCTCATTCTCTAAAGTCATAGCCTAAGGTACTCTTACCTAAGGTGTATAACCTATCAGCTCTGATACCAACTGTAACGACCCCAAAATTCATACAATATAATTCTCATCCTCGATCGTTAGCAATACATCTTTAATCTATCTTTACGTCATTATTCGATATTAAAAACACTAAAAATGCGGAATATTTAAAATTTTTATAAACTTTCTTTCTATATTGTCCTGAATCGCAACCTTAACATTACAAATATTTGATTCAATTCTATTACATGAATCGCTACAACGAAGGGACTATACAAAGTCTTACATCACTAAGCAATATCCATCACACGTCGGATAGCTCAACTTACAACTTAACAATTAAGTTACAATGAAAACATCAACTACAATTTGAAATTTAACAAAATTAATATTCTTTAACATTGATCTCTATAAATCACTTAACACGTATCTTTACCTTGCATCCTTGACCTGCAAAAATGATTATTTGCAAGAGTGAGCTCGACAGCTCAGCAAGATCTAACAGTTTTCATGCATCACATAGCACATAATTAACATGCTCAATATTAAAGTAACATGGCATACATGCTTTAATCACATAACAAATATAAAGATTGAGTTTCTTACTCAATCAACATTATTAAATCAATCAATGTAGTCATAAATTGACTTTAACATTTCATGCTTGCAACATATACAACATAGCATACTCTTTGCAATACAATTTAAAACAGTTCATAATATCATCAAGTTCACATAGAAAATAGGAACCGAAAGACTTGCCTGGCTCGTAGATTATCAATTACTGAAAAACAGCTTAATATAATCTGCTTCATGATCCCTTGATGCTTAGTGAGGAAGAAGATGGTGAGGTTTAGCAATGACTCACTCAAGGCTTTCCTCCTTTCTTCTTCTTCTTCTCTCTTCTTCTTCTCTTTTCACTCCATCTTTCTCTGTGTTTTCTCTCTAACACTGACTAACCTTTGTTTTTTTCTTTTAACCAACGTATATACAAAATATACATACAACATATATACATAATATGTAACTTACAATATTAATGTATATAATAAATTCTATACTAATTACAATTAAAATAGAGGTTACACCATTGAATTTTTTTTTAAAAGCCCTAAGGCTTGTTTGGCAAAACAAGTTATTTTAAAAATAGATTTTTAGTAGTTAAGGTCATGTTTGGGTAAAACAGTTTTAAAACAAAAGTAAGGGCCTTGTTTGGAAAAAAAATTATTTAAAAACTCTTCTCTTTATTTTAATAAATCCTTTTAACACATACTTTAATGTTACTCTTTAATTAATTAAATCTTAACATTCTAATTTAATTAATTAAAAGTCTAACATCAATTAAGCACATAAAATTGTCACATAATTACAATTAATTGCTCATTATAATTGCATGTAACACTCATCACATTACTCATCTAATTTAATTATCTCAATTAAATTAAAACTATAACATAAAATCATTATATCAATTAAATTAAATACTAAATATTCATTTAATTAATATACTACACTTAATTACATTACTCCATAATAATCACATAATTATTTATTTAACTCAATAAATAATTCAATTAAAATATTTATTTACTCCAATAAATATTAACATTAATATTTAAATTATCTTCACATAGATTCACATATTTCACCATATATGACACGTATTCACATACTTAAACTCAAAACATCAGATAATAAGAATTTTATTTATTAAATTCTCATTTATAAATTCTAAAAATCTGGGATGTCACAGAATTGATCAGAGACTGTCCACATGCTTAGGGGTTCAAAAACATACATACGACTATGAGTCACTAACTTACCATAAGTATGAGTTTTAAGAACTTGCCTAACCTTAAGATCATCTAATGTAATCTTAATATCATCTAATCTATCCTCTATTAACTCTAACTATCAAATATAATATGAGAAAAGAATCACCTTCTCGTCATATATATATCGATAGCGCGACACCAACCTTCCAACGATTATCAATATGATAAGCCAAGTGTAAGCACAAAACCCTGCCCATACAAGATTTGTACAACTCAGCCACCACATGAGTCCTCAGTTGAAAACCAACTTAACTCTATCTTACTTATAACTTCTTATCCTATGCTCGATACAGACATATGTATCTCATCATTTATAACTCCTCGTGAGTTAATCTCGTACTATCTCATAGTACATTCTCGTTATAGTCTCAAACTATAACCATTCAATCATTACAGACCATCTGTCTTTTACAACTCTAAAAGATATCACGTCGTGATCTTATTCTATAATCATCTCCCTTATGATTCTTCCTTAGCTCATTATCATTTTATTTTAAAACTTCTTATCTCTACCTTACATCATATTATATCATGAATTCATTATGCTTTTAATCTCATAGACTTCGTCTATTCATCGTTATTCATCATCTAGATCATTAGAGTTAGGCAACTCCTAGTTTTTATCTCTACATCTCTTCAAGATTCTTCTTTGAATCTTCTTGTTTATTAATCAATTCTCGTTCTTTAAGAATTTCTAATTCCATTCCTGTTGCTCAATATTTTATTCGAGTTTCATTCTCTGTTATTCTAATCTTCTTCTTATAACATTTCTAGGACTAAACTCATCCTATACTTCTACGTATGTGAAAAGAATTACCTTTTCATTATACGTAACTTAACTTAACTTCTCATTCTCTAAGGTCATAGCCTAAGGTACTCTTACCTAAGGTGTATAACTTACAGCTTTGATACCAACTGTACGACCCCAAAATTCATACAATAATATTCTCCTTCTCGATCGTTAACAATACAACTTTAATCTCTCATTACATCATTATTCGATATTAAAAATCACTAAAAATGCGGAATATTTAAAACCTTTATAAACTTTCTTTCTATATTGCCCTGAATCGCAACCTTTACATTACATCTCTTTGATTCAAATCTATATCATGAATCATTACAACAAAATGACTATACAAAGTCTTACATAATAAAACAATATCCATCTATATTGGATAACTCTACTTATAACTCAGCGACATATTTCATTCAAAACATTAACTATAATTTGAAATTGAACATAACTAATATTCTTGAACATTGATCTATATAAATCACTTAACATGTATCATTACCTTGCGTCCTTAACCTGCAAAAATGGTTATTTACAAGAGTGAGCTCGACAGCTCAGCAAGTTCTAACAGTTTTCATGCATCACGTATCACATAATAAACATGCTCAACATAAATCTCATAATAATTAAAGTAACATGGCATACATGCTTTAATTCACATAACAAATATAAAGATTGAGTTCCATACTCAATCAACATTATTTAACCAAACAGTGTAGTCATAAATTGACTTTGACATTTCATGATTACAACATGTATAGCATATCATGCTAACTTACAACATATATAACATATCATGCAATTTAAAATAGTTCATCAAATTCACGTAGACAAGTAGAAACCGAAAGACTTGCCTGGTTCGTGGATTACCAATTACCGAAAAACTGCTTAATATAATCTGCTTCATGATCCTACATAATGTATCACCATATGCATCAATTATTAGTCACTTAGCAACGCTTATCAAACATCTAAGTAAATTCTAATTTACACTTTCTAATTTACACTTCGTAACTCTCTTCCATTCACTCGTTTGACACTCGTTGTCAAATCATATGTATAATTATTACATATCTAATCTTCATTGTTAGTTAACCAATTAAGATTAACTCATTCTTCATTAACTAATAAGTTAATAATTAATCACCACGTAATTTAATCACCTCACATAATCATATTACATTTCACATAATTAATCAATTATAATTACATCTTACATCAATCAAATTATATTTCAAGTTAAACATAATTATATTTTTACTAACATTCATGTTTTATAACTTATAACAACATCTAATATCATCGACAGCACTATACTTGTGTATGCGCATGACCGACGCCCTCCGATTGCCTTACAATACGTATCAGTCCCAAAAATGACCATTTTTACCCTAGATAACGACCTCAAATCAAAAAGTCAAAAACACAAAAGTTGTAGGCCTACTCGTGCTCGTTCCGAATCATCTTGAATCGCCTCAATCGGAGTTCGTATGAAAAAGTTATGGCCATTTTAGTAACAAAGGTCAAAATAGTTTTGCATTACGACAACTAAACTACCCCGGGCAGCAAGTATACCCGCTGGGGCGGGTCTCCCAAGGCATAAACACCCGCTGGGGCGGGTCCAGGGGCTGGTGGAGGTGCTGGGTCGCGAACTGGTAGAGAAATAAGCCAATTTGGCTTATTCCGTCACACCGAATTCGAATTTTCCCAACATGATAAACATGAAACATGTGACAAACAATATTTTAAGCTTATTAACATGCTCATAACATAAAAATTTCATATAAACACATAATCACAACCAAGATTTCATGAAATTCGAAGAAAAACACAATTTTAAGCGTTCTTGACGGAAATTGCTACTACGAACTCGTTTTTCAATCAATTCAAGTGATTCCAACTGTAATCACTTCTATTCTTAACATACTAACATAATACTTAATCAATTTTAACAATAACTCATAATCAACATCAATTTTGATAGTTTCAAAAGTTATTTTTCAGAAATTACTTCACCAAGAATCACTATGAACACACTTCCTATTGTTTATCAAAAATTCATGGATTGAATTGCTAGAACAACCATATAACTCATATATAATCATGTTATATCACATATTACACATAATTCATGCTCACATCAAGGATTTAAAGAATTTTCAACATAATTCCATAATCTAACACTATGAACATGAATTTCATGGTGTTCATCATATACTTGTGAATTAAAATTCTTAAACAACTATGAAACTCTCATGTAAATATATATATATATATATATATATATATATACATACATATCCCATTCTCATAACAAAATTATGAAGTTTCACAAAGAGACTTCCACATAGAATTCTAAAACCATAAAAACATAGAAGAATATGCTTTGAAAACATGTTTTTACAACAATTGATTTTGAAAACCCTTTCATGGCATACAATTACATATGAACACCATATATACATATAATTTTATGATTGTAAAAACCTAATTTGATAAAGAAGAAAACAAAACACATATGAATTAATTCTAGGGTTAAAATTATAACCTTACTAGTTTTGACTTAAGAGAGAGATGATAAAGATGATGATCCTCTCTTGCCTTCTCAAGCTTTTCTTCCTCTTCTCTCTTCTTCTTCTCTGACAATTCTCTCTAACCCTCTTCTTCTTCTTTCTTTGTTTTGTTTAGACTTAGGCTTTTACAAACTAATGTATCTTTTAACTTAGCATATATTATACAATATACAATATACAATATACATATATAATATATATGTAACTTATATTATTAATATAGCTAATAATAATATACTAATTGCTATACTAACTACCACTTATTACATAGGTTACAAAATTTGAAAAGCCCAAGGTCATGTTTGGCAAAACCACATTATTTTTAAAAACTAACTTATTGAGCTTAAGGAATTGTTTGGAAGAAATAAGACTAAACAAGTACAAAGGCCTTGTTTGGTAAAACTCATCATTTTAAAAACAGGTTTTAATAGTTAAGGCCCCGTTTGGCAAAACGAATTTAAAAACGGTGCTAGGGCCTTGTTTGGGAAAATAGTTTTGAAAACTCTTTTAATAAATTATTTTAACACATACTTTTTAATGTTATCCTTTAACTAATTAAAACTCAACATTAATTTAATTAATTAAAAGTTTAGCATCAATTAATCACATAAAATTATCACATAATTATAATTACTCACTAATTATAATTTCATGTTACTCTCACCACATAACTCATCTAATTTAATTATCCCAATTAAATTAGAACTATAACATAAAATCATTATGTCAATTAAATTAAATACCAAATATTCATTTAATTAACATATAACACTTAATTAAATTACTCCATAATAATCACATAATTATTTATTTAACTCAATAAATAATTCAATTAATATATTTATTTAATTCAATAAATATATAAATTCTCTTCACACCAAATCACATATTTTACAATATATAACACATACACACATACTCGTACTTAAACATCTTAAAATAAGAATTTTATTTATTAAATTCTCATTTATTAATTCTTAAAAATCCGGGATGTCACATTGATCTTTTAATTAGTATAACATACTTTATAAGTAAACTATCTAACATTTAAACACATAGTCAAATATCAGATAATCTTAACACTAAACATATTCACATGTCTAAACCTAGCACAGATCGAGTCTTTAATAGTATTCAATACAGTATACTGAGTGATTTTCCACAAACAACTAACAAATTAGTTTTCGTCTCGTCTACACTATTTTCACAGTGAGTTAGATCATTTACTAATCTGTAGATACCTTCCCCATATGAAGGAGTCGTTTAGCCCAGCTACTATACATCAACCATTAAAGGGTACGATTGCACTACCTTAGACTTAACACTTACTCGTTCATTTATAAGTTATTATTATAACTCGGTAAACTGTTTACTATTTCAACAAATCAACTTTCTTATTTCAGTAAACTGAAATCAATCTATCTTCTCTTCCAAACCTTATTAGTTTTCATTTCAGCATGCTGAAACCAAACTGTCTTCCTAACATTTTCAATTTCCATTTCAGCAACCCGAAATGTTCATTTTAGGAAGCTGAAATTCCTTTTTCACGAAAATACCGAAACAGCATATTATTTTCTTATCCTTTGGACAATCATGTATACATATAATCCATACACAAAAATAATTTTTCTAAAATTTTTCAACTCCCTTAAATATTTTTCAAAAATCAATTTCTAGTTAATTTCTTAAAAAAATAGCTACCTCACGCTTAACTCCAAAAATTTCCAACTCTTGGCAGGATCTTACACATGTTAACGTGAGCTTACAGTTTAAATTTCGTGGCCATCGAAGTTATACAACTCCAGTTATAGTGATTTTCGTTGAAAAAATATAAATATTGAAATGGTCATAACTTGCTCAATTTAAGTCGGAATGCGCTCATTTTTGGACACAAGCTACTTTATAACATATATTTTAATGTCCCAAAAGATTGGAATTTAGTTCATTAAATAAGTGGACGAAACTGCCCTTGAAAATCCCAGACAGCCTACTTTTTGGCTATTTTTAGTTTTGGCATCCTTTGCTAATTTCAGTCCACACGAAAATCTGTAACTCCTTTTTTAGTGATTCCACTTGGAAAAGTTAGAAGACTTATAAATCTAACTCTAGAAATTGACCACACTCAAAAATTCAAAATACACTAAGAGATATGGTCATTTTAATTTCATACTTTGTTTTTACAAAAATCTAATTTTTCAAACTTGATGATTTCTAAGAAAAATTCATATCCTTACCCCTTCACCAACATAATACATCATAACACCTATTAACACCTCATATACTCATGGATATATCATGATCCATAATCTAATACATCAAACAATCACCTATCATAAGATAAACACAATAAAGTTAAGAAATATTAGGTTTTCTACTTTTGAAAAACTTATTTCCTATTTCATGCTTTAGATCCAACTTTTGATCCTTAAAAGGGTTAGATCCAAACATGAAACACTAATAAACATATAGATCTAAAGTTTTAACCTTAAGATCATAACTTTACCAAAAATTAAAACTCAAATCAAACCAAAAAGAAATTATACTACATAAATAGAAATCTTGTTATACCTTTGCTTGTTTCTCCTCTTCTTCTTCCTAAGATTAGATTAGGAAATTAACAAACTTTGAAAACCTTTCCTCTCTCCTACCCTATAGTGGCCGAACACCCCCCCCCCCCTTCTCTCTCTTGTTTCTTGCTTTAGCTAAGTTAAGAAATGAATAAGATGAAAGAGAAAAGAAAGGAAACATTATTTGATCTTGGTGGATTTGTAGATATATTTGATATATCTAATCTTATCTCCCAACAACTCTCTCTCTCCTTATCATTGAAGTGGTTTCTTGCAAGTAAGAACAAATGTGTTGACTTCTTAAAGTGGTTGACACCTAGCAAAGCAAGCTACCAACTAAAGCAAGCAATCATTATATTCATCTCCCTTTTCCTTCCTTGTGCAATCTCTCCCTCTCTCTCGTGCAAATTTCAGCCCTAAGGCCCTTCTTGGGCTCAAATTTGTTTTACTTTAAAGGCCCAAATAGCTTACTTAAGGTCTAATAGGTCCCTTCCCCCATTGGGCTAAGTTTAGGCTACTCTTTTAATGTTTTGGGCTAGCAATTTTTCTTAATTTTACTTACTAATCAAAATATACTTGGCTTTACCCATAACTAAATTGTGCCATCACTATACATGTCCCATATATAATATATTGGGCTAGCTTAATAACTTAATTGCTATTAAATCAATTTAGCTGCACGTCCAATGCTTAAATAAATAATTGGGCTACAAATTTAATTCTTTGGGCCATAAAATCAACTTAGTTCTATACTCTCTAATTTTATCTCACCCTAATCATTTAGTTAGGGTTTCCATTCCCCTTCTTTATAATTTAAATCCTTACTTATGTATCTTTAGTTTCATAACCCAGTTAGACTTGCTTTACTTAAGTTATAAAATTAATTATTTAAGATGTACAAAATAAATCTATTAGAGTATTTAATTACTCTACCTAACATATATATTAGGTTATATTTCTTTATTCTTAATCAAATAGTAAATCTTATAGGTTCTTCTTAAAAAATTTAAATCCATCAAAATCCTTCACAAAAATGTCAAATCCATGCACTTATTTTCTGTCTAGGCCTATTATTTAACCTTAATTTAATCATTTAAGATTTTAATAAATTGTTTAAATTCTCGGGTTGTTACAGTTGCCTTCATGGATATGATGAACCGGATATTCAAGGAATATTTGGATCATTTTGTGGTTGTCTTTATTGATGACATCCTCATTTACTCCAAAAGCAGTGAAGATCATGAGCAACACTTGAAGCTGATACTCCAAAAGCTTCGTGAAAATAAACTGTATGCCAAGTTGAAGAAATGTGAGTTCTGGCTTGAGGAAGTAGCATTCCTTGGGCACGTGGTATCGAAACATGGAAAATCAGTTGACCCAACGAAGATTGAAGCAATACTAAGTTGGGAGCAACCTAAGTAAGTAACCGAAATACGTAGCTTTTTGGGCTTAGCTGGTTATTATCGGAGATTCGTGGAAGGATTTTCTCGAATCGCTACTCCATTAACTCAGCTAACTCGAAAAGATACAAAATTCAGATGGAGTGAAGAATGTGAGAAGAGCTTCCAAGAGCTCAAGTGTAGACTCATTTCAGCACCTGTTGTGACAATACCATCAGGTTCGGAGGGATTTGTCATCTACAGTGGTGCTTCAGACAAAGGTTTAGGATGTGTTCTCATGCAACATGGGAAAGTCATAGCCTATGCCTCACGACAACTAAAAGAATATGTGAGGAATTATCCTACTCATGATCTAGAGTTGGCAGCTATCGTTTTTGCGTTAATGATCTGGAGACACTACGTGTATGGGGAGAAAGTGGAGATCTATATGGATCATAAGACCCTTAAATATTTCTTCACTCAAAAGAAACTTAACATGCAACAACCACGTTGGCTTGAGCTGTTGAAGGATTACGACCATACC
>JAINUT010002778.1:0-22878 GCA_020205555.1 Panax stipuleanatus | reverse complement strand
ATAACGAAGTAACACAGTCTCTAAATCACCTCTTTCTTTGTAAATTCGAAACAACCAATGAAACAGTATAAAGGTCATCCTAAATGAAGACTTGGTGAGATCTACGCATCGTTTTGGACGCGATACTGATGTGATTGCCCCTTTGGATGCTAATTTGAACTAGAACGAAGTAATAGGACTCATAATTACCTATATTTTGAAAATTTGAGAGAACTAATGAAGCAATAAGAAGGTCTCCCTAAATGAAGACTTGTGTGAGTTGTACGCATGGTTTTGGACGCGATAGTAATGGGTTTCTCCTTTTTGACGATAATCAAACTAGAACGAAGTAATACAACTCTTAATCACCTCTTTCTTTGTAAATTCAAAATAACCAATGAAACAATATGAAGGTCTCCCTAAATGAAGACTTGTGCGAGATCTACGCAACGTTTTGGACGTGATAGTGATGTGATTGCCCCTTTTGATGCTAATTTAAACAAGAATGAAGTAATAGGACTCATAATCACATATATTTGACAATTTGAGAGAACTAATCAAACAATAAGAAGGTCTCCCTAAATGAAAACTTGTGTGAGATGTACGAATCGTTTTGAATGCACTAGTGATAGGATTGTTCGTTTTGATGCTAATCACACTAGAACGAAGTCATAGGACTCATAATCAACTCTTTCTTTGAAACAATAAGAAGGTCGCCCTAAATCAAGACTTGTGTGAGATGTACGCATCGTTTTTAACGCGATAGTCATTGATTTGGTCGTTTTGATGCTAATCAAATTAGAATGAATTAATAGGACTCCTAATTACCTCTTTCTTTGACAATTTTAGTGAACCAATGAAACAATAAGGTCTCCCTAAATGAAGACTTGTGAGAGATGTACGCATGGTTTTGGACGGGATAGTCATGGGTTTCTCCTTTTAACGCTAATCAAACTAGAACGAAGTAATACAACTCTTAATCACATCTTTCTTTCTAAATTCAAAACAACCAATGAAACAATATGAAGGTCTCCCTAAGTGTAGACTTGTGTGAGATCTACGCATCGTTTTGGACGCGATAGTGATGTGATTGCCCATTTTGATGCTAATTTCAACTAGAACGAAGTAATTGTTGGGTTTGTACGAAATCGTGACGCAATCAAATTGCAAAAATTAGCGGAAGCATGGTATATCAGAGTTTAAAAAATTTCTACAAAACCATTACCCGGATCATCCTTTATGCAAATTATTAATTTAAAACGATAAATAAGAAGTTATGGAATCATACCCTTGTAGAACGAAGCTTCCACAGGTACTAGTTCAACTCCTTGTTCTTCGTGATCTCCTTGAATTTTCGGGTTAGATTCCTTTCTTTGATCAACGTTAGCCACCCAAGTGTTTGGCCTCTAGAGGTGATCCACCAAGGAAGATGAATTATCAAGAAGGAGGGTGTTTGGCTTAACCTTAGTTTTCTATCCTCTATAGAAAAGGAGTACTCTCCAACAATTGGAATTACATCAATCTAATATCTATTATAAGACTTCTCTTATATAGACATTGGTCAACCCTTCTAATCCTATTAGACATGGGATTTCTTTTAATTAATTAAACTCCTTTAATTAATTTAGGCTTCCCACCACATGGGAATAATTAATTAAATTCATTTAATTAATTTGTCTCCTAATCTTATTAGGAATAAATGAGAGTACTAAATATTAAATTAATTACTAAACTCCTTTAGAAATTAAAATAATAATAATTGTAATAATATTAATAAGACTCTTCTTATTAATTTATATTTAATATTTTCAAAATATTAAATAATAAATATTAAGCTATTTAATTTATTCTATCACCATAGATTAAATTAATTATACTTAATGCATTATTACGATTATGCCATTACCTTCTTAAATAATTATTCTTCCTTTTATGGTGTGACCCTTTAGGTTCTCCATATTAAACCGGTTGTGAATAAATCAATTAAAACAATTTTAATCTTATTTAAATAAATAAATTAAACTAATAATTTATTTAAATAAATAATATTTATTCTACAATAGGGATAAGCCTCCCTAGCGATCAACGACTTTCCAGATAATATATATTTCAACATTAATCATAAAAGAACCTGTGAGTTAATAGTTACCATACAATTCAATCCTTCCACCATACAATGTCCCAATTAAATATAAGACATGAATTTACTGTCAAGTCTTATTTTATTTAATTATATGTATTTCGATTAGAAAATGCACAACTCCAAATAATGCAAATTAAAAACTCCTTTCTAATTTCATTTCACCTTGGCCAAGGATTCCTGGGTTGTCATTTAACGAATCACATAGGACATATCTCCTCTTTTACTAGAGGTGGTAGATTCTTTATTGATCATTCATTATCTCCATATGTAACTCATTATACCCAAGCATACCCTATATATGCCTTAAAAGGTCTTAAGGAATAAGTCAAAGTATAATTTGTTACATACAAGATACTATGATGATCTCAAGTCCAAGGATCACTTGTACTACTATCACATAAGGAATTCCTATTGACATGCGAGTAAAACTCCATTAGGTATTCCATAGCGAATCACGTTCAGTGAACTTATTCTCCAATAAGCACCTACATACTTGCTTTAGTGTCTCCACACAAATGATCATGAGATCAATCATCCTCATCCAATGAGCAAGCAACATATGTACCAATCTATCCGGATTTACTAATCCCCTTTTTAGTAATCCCACGATTGGGAACTATTTAAGTTTTAAAACTTTCTAAGAATTTAGATCTCATTAGCATGATCATCATCATGATTCTAAAAGCATTGCTTAAAACTATGGGTTATTTACATATTATAAAAACAGCAACATGTAGATAATTAAATGCCTTTAATAAATGAATATTTCATTAATAAATAAATAAGATTGTTTACAAAGTACGTGCTTTATCATCATACATGATTGGCTTGTATGCACACTACTATCAATCTCCCACTTGCACTAAAGCCAATCGCCATGGTATCTCATACCCATCTTCTCTAAGTGACGATCAAACTGCTGTTGTGTTAAAGCTTTAGTAAATGGATCTGCAATGTTGTCTTGAGAGTCTACACGCTCCAAGGTGACGTCTCCTCTTTCAATGATCTCCCTGATCAAATGAAATCGCCGCAACACGTGTTTAGATTTCTGATGAGACCTCGGTTCCTTAGCCTGTGCAACTACTCCTGTGTTGTCACAGTAAATGGGAACTGCTTCTCCAATGCTAGGAACCACACCAAGTTCAGTTATGAACTTCTTCATCCAAACAGCTTCCTTTGCAGCTTCACTTGCAGCTATATACTCTGCCTCTGTCACTGAATCAGCAACTGTTTGCTGCTTGGAACTCTTCCAACTCACTGCGCCTCCGTTCAAGGTAAAAACATACCCCGAAACAGATTTACTGTCATCTTGGTCCGTTTGAAAACTTGAGTCTGTGAAGCCCTCGAGTTTTAATTCAGACCCACCGTAGACAAGAAAAATATCCTTAGTCCTTCTCAAGTATTTTAGGATATTCTTCACTGCCTTCCAGTGCTCTTCTCCTGGATTCGACTGGTATCTGCTCGTTACACTAAGTGAATGAGCAACATCCGGTCTAGTACATATCATACCGTACATGATAGATCCTATTGCAGAAGCATAAGGGATCTTACTCATACGGTCTCTCTCCTCAGGTGTCTTTGGGGCCTGTTTCTTGGAGAGATGTATTCCATGGCTCATCGGCATGAGACCTCATTTGGAATCTTCCATGCTAAATCTCTTTAGCATTGCATCAATGTACGTTCCTTGGGATAAACTAAGCATCCTTTTAGATCTATCTCTATAGATCTTTATCCCCAAAATATAGGATGCTTCTCCCAAGTCCTTCATGGAGAAGTGTTTAGATAACCAGATTTTAATTGATTGTAGCATAGGAATGTCATTCCCTATCAGTAATATATCATCAACATATAATACAAGGAATGAAATTACGCTCCCACTAACCTTCTTGTACACACATGGTTCATCGTCATTTTTGATAAAATCAAACTCTTTGATTGTCTCATCAAAACGAATGTTCCATCTACGAGAAGCTTGCTTCAATCCATAAATGAATCGTTGCAGCTTACAGACTTGATTTATTCCAACCTTTGAAACAAATCCCTCTGGCTGTGTCATATACACATCCTCCTCAAGTTTTCCATTGAGGAATGCCGTTTTCACGTCCATCTGCCAGATCTCATAGTCGTTATAAGCTGCAATTGCAAGCAAAATCCGAATGGACTTGAGCATAGCTACTGGTGAAAAGGTTTCATCATAATCAACTCCTTGTCTTTGTTTGAAACCTTTTGCAACCAGTCGGGCCTTATAGGTCTCCACCTTGCCGTCAGCTCCAGTCTTTCTTTTAAAGACCTATTTACACCCAATAGGCTTAATGCCTTCAGGTGGTGAAACCAAAGTCCATACTTTGTTTTCATACATGGAGTCCATTTCGGATTTCATGGCTTCAAGCCATTTCCCTGAGTCTTTATTACTCATGGCCTGTTCGTAATTCAATGGATCATCATCATTCATGATGTGTACCTCATCGTCATCCTCTATAACGAATCCATACCTCTCAGGTATCTTCGGTACTCTCCAAGATTTACGAACAGGGTGTGGTATAGTAGGTTCTTCTACTTGGTCAGGTACCTGACTTTGATCCGTGGTAATTTGTGGTTCTTGAACTTCTTCAAGATATATCTTACTCCCACTGACCCCTTCATGGATAAACTCCTTTTCCAAGAAGGCAGCATGTTTCGCAACAAACACCTTTTGATCAGTTAGATGATAGAAATAATACCCTACAGTTTCTTTAGGGTATCCCACAAATCTACACTTTTTGGATTTAGTCTGTAGCTTATCATGTTCAAACTTTTTGACATAAGCTGGACAACCCCAAGTCTTAACATGCTTAAGATTTGGTTTCCTCCCCTTCCACATCTCATATGGAGTCTTTGGGACGGATTTGGTAGGTACCTTGTTAAGTAGGTATGCAGCCGTTTCTAGGGCATATCCCCAGAAGGAAATTGGAAGGTCGGTAAAACTCATCATGGATCGAACCATGTCCAACAGTGTTTGATTTCTCCTTTCAGATACTCCATTTAACTGTGGTGTACCTGGAGGAGTCCATTGTGAGATTATACCATTTTCTTTGAGACAATTGAGAAACTCACCGCTTAAGTATTCTCCGCCTCGATCTGATCGAAGTATCTTTATACTCTTGCCCGTTTGTTTCTCTACTTCACTTCTGAACTCTTTGAACTTTTCAAATGATTCTGACTTGTATTTCATTAAATACACATATCCAAATCTTGAGTGATCATCAGTGAAAGTAATAAAATAAGAATACCCACCCCGTGCACTTGTTGTCATAGGCCCACAAACGTCTGTGTGAATCAATGTCAACAACTCTGTAACTCTTTCTCCTCTTCCACTAAAAGGAGATTTAGTCATTTTACCCATGAGACAAGATTCACAAATTGGATATGATAGCTCGAGGAGCCCATCTTTATGCAACTTGGATAATCTTGTTTCATTGATATGACCGAGTCTACAGTGCCACATGTAGGTATAATTAATATCATCTCTTTTCCTTTTCTTAGTTTGTTCAATTTGAAATATATTTTCTTGTAAGTCAAGTGTATAAAGTCCATTTCGCAAATTTCCAATACCATATAAAACATCGTCTTTATAAATAGAACAACTATTGTTCTTTATAACAACGTTAAATCCTTCCATATCCAATACAGAAATTGAAATAATGTTTTTAATAATATTCGGAACATAATAACAATTATTAAGATAAATGGACTTGCCCGAAGGCATTGCTAAATAATAAGTTCCTACAGCTAATGCAGCAACCTTTGCTCCATTCCCTACTCGTAGGATCACCTCATCATTGTTCAGCTTTCTACTTCTGACCAGTCCCTTCACATTATTACATATGTGAGAACCACAGCCGGTATCCAATACCCAAGTAGAATTTTGACTTTCTGAAAAATTAATTTCAATCATGAACAAACCTTGATTGGAAGTCGAAGCTTCTCCAAGCTTCTTGTCTGCCAGAAACTTCTTGCAGTTTTTCTTCCAATGACCCGGCTCGTTGCAATGAAAGCACATTCCTTTGCTAGCTGGATCAGATTTCTTTTGTTCCTTTATGTTCACTTTGCCCTTGGTCATCCGAGATCGGAAGAGCTCCTTAGATATCTCATATCTAGCAGTCCTACTTTGTTCACCATACAACTCCTTGAGGTGAATCAACATAGTAGGAGCATCCATATTTTCGTGCTGACGCTGAAGCTCGTTATTCATGGATGCGAGCATGATGCATTGAGCCACAGATGCATCATCTTGCCACTTTACAATGGTGGCAATCTCTTCCTCAGAGACTGTTTCTGGAACAGTTCCAGGGACAGGTGAGTTTAGGACATAAGAAATCTTTTCAGCAGTGAGAACTATTCTCAGATTTCTTAGCCAGTCTGTATAATTCGGCCCGGTAAGCTTATTAGCATCAAGTATGCTTCGCAGTGAAATTAGTGATTTTGACATTTTTAAAATTCTGCATGTGAAAAATAACATTTTAGCAAACATTCATTTTATTAATTTTGCATACCAAAATAAATTTAGGTCTTTATTTTAAATTGGTATCTCCCACTATTTTTATCAAACTATATTACCCTCACTTATATAGTTCGGCAACATCTAATTAAAGATTTGCTAGTGAGAATAAGGATCCCATTTCAAATGTATATAACCTTGTGGATAGCACAACAAGCGATATACAAATAAATAGGTAGACAACTCTTGTCAATTACATCACCATGTAATTCCTTTTATTTTGCCTCTTAAATCATAATGGTCAAGTGTGTGCACATCCGAACTAAAATGATTTAAGTTAAGTCCAGCCTAGCACTTCCATAAATTCAAAAAAGAAAAATGTTCGTCCTTGTGGATAGCACAACAAGACTAGATCGTTCAATTTTCTTGATAAGCATCAAATGTGATTAATTAACATCTTAAATACTCAATACTCGCCTTGTGGATAGCACAACAAACTCATATTAAATATTTAATACTCTATTAATTAATCATGCTAGAAGGCGACGTTCGATATTCAAAATATCATTTGAACGCTTCAGACTTAATATTATTTCTTTGAGGGGTTTGTTATTATTTTGTCTCATCTTGTTTAGCGCGCATGCACATATATATATAAAATACGCGTCATTTTATTAAACATGCGAGGCATGTTTGCATAAAATATAAAATATATAATATTTAGCATGCAATATAGAATACTATATTCTACCCGGATTGATTATGGACTTTTATTCTAGTTTGGTTCACTAGAGCCACCAAGTGAACCAAAAGGTCAAACCTAGGAGTGCAAGAATTTAAATTTAAACGTAACTATTACATTTAAATCCGGGCTCCATACAAATGTGTCTTCACGCGCTCCTTGCTCCTTGGTCTCCAATTTCTTCAAGATAATTCTAACTATTTCTATTACATTAAACTATTTAATTTAAATATAAACCTTGATCAGCAGTTAAGGGGAAGTACATAGAAGGGAGATAGAATTTTACATCAAGAAAAATTAGAGAAGACGAGGTACGCAGACCCCATTTAATAAAATCCATTCATTCAAGCATTCAACTAAAATAAAATCCAATCGCATTGGTCAAATAGTCCATAATCAATCCCTATTTATTATCATACATATCACCATATATATCAATAAATAAATATTCATCTCATGAATTAAAACATTCCATATATATATGAGTATCATTTAATGGGCAATTTTAAATTGCATGAAATCTAATTTCAAGATTAAAATAAACTCTTTATTTTAATTATAAAATTATTTAGAATAATATATATATAAATATAATATTACCGAATATATATATATATAGTGATTCCAAGTTAATATTACCGAATATATATATATATATAGTAACGTGCTTGGTGGTATATATATATAATATATGTGAATTATGGTGGCTTATTAAAAGAATCACTTTACAAGTCACCTTGTAATCCTGGATCACTAACTAAATATCGGCAACAGTGAGGGATTTGGCCAAAAAAAAATAAAATTCGGCAACAGTGAGGGATTTGGCCAAAAAAAAATAAAATTCGGCAATAAGCATTCAAATTCGTGAATTTGCTCCTTTTCATAAAATAATATTATACAATAAAATTATGCCCAATAAATTATTCTAAATATATACCCATATATATGTGAAATCAAAATAATTAATAATTGCATAAAGGTTTGGCTCTGATGCCACTGTTGGGTTTGTACGAAATCGTGACGCAATCAAATTGCAAAAATTAGCGGAAGCACGGTATATCAGAGTTTAAAAAATTTCTACAAAACCATTACCCGGATCATCCTTTATGCAAATTATTAATTTAAAACGATAAATAAGAAGTTATGGAATCATACCCTTGTAGAACGAAGCTTCCACAGGTACTAGTTCAACTCCTTGTTCTTCGTGATCTCCTTGAATTTTCGGGTTAGATTCCTTTCTTTGATCAACGTTAGCCACCCAAGTGTTTGGCCTCTAGAGGTGATCCACCAAGGAAGATGAATTATCAAGAAGGAGGGTGTTTGGCTTAACCTTAGTTTTCTATCCTCTATAGAAAAGGAGTACTCTCCAACAATTGGAATTACATCAATCTAATATCTATTATAAGACTTCTCTTATATAGACATTGGTCAACCCTTCTAATCCTATTAGACATGGGATTTCTTTTAATTAATTAAACTCCTTTAATTAATTTAGGCTTCCCACCACATGGGAATAATTAATTAAATTCATTTAATTAATTTGTCTCCTAATCTTATTAGGAATAAATGAGAGTACTAAATATTAAATTAATTACTAAACTCCTTTAGAAATTAAAATAATAATAATTGTAATAATATTAATAAGACTCTTCTTATTAATTTATATTTAATATTTTCAAAATATTAAATAATAAATATTAAGCTATTTAATTTATTCTATCACCATAGATTAAATTAATTATACTTAATGCATTATTACGATTATGCCATTACCTTCTTAAATAATTATTCTTCCTTTTATGGTGTGACCCTTTAGGTTCTCCATATTAAACCGGTTGTGAATAAATCAATTAAAACAATTTTAATCTTATTTAAATAAATAAATTAAACTAATAATTTATTTAAATAAATAATATTTATTCTACAATAGGGATAAGCCTCCCTAGCGATCAACGACTTTCCAGATAATATAGATTTCAACATTAATCATAAAAGAACCTGTGAGTTAATAGTTACCATACAATTCAATCCTTCCACCATACAATGTCCCAATTAAATATAAGACATGAATTTACTGTCAAGTCTTATTTTATTTAATTATATGTATTTCGATTAGAAAATGCACAACTCCAAATAATGCAAATTAAAAACTCCTTTCTAATTTCATTTCACCTTGGCCAAGGATTCCTGGGTTGTCATTTAACGAATCACATAGGACATATCTCCTCTTTTACTAGAGGTGGTAGATTCTTTATTGATCATTCATTATCTCCATATGTAACTCATTATACCCAAGCATACCCTATATATGCCTTAAAAGGTCTTAAGGAATAAGTCAAAGTATAATTTGTTACATACAAGATACTATGATGATCTCAAGTCCAAGGATCACTTGTACTACTATCACATAAGGAATTCCTATTGACATGCGAGTAAAACTCCATTAGGTATTCCATAGCGAATCACGTTCAGTGAACTTATTCTCCAATAAGCACCTACATACTTGCTTTAGTGTCTCCACACAAATGATCATGAGATCAATCATCCTCATCCAATGAGCAAGCAACATATGTACCAATCTATCCGGATTTACTAATCCCCTTTTTAGTAATCCCACGATTGGGAACTATTTAAGTTTTAAAACTTTCTAAGAATTTAGATCTCATTAGCATGATCATCATCATGATTCTAAAAGCATTGCTTAAAACTATGGGTTATTTACATATTATAAAAACAGCAACATGTAGATAATTAAATGCCTTTAATAAATGAATATTTCATTAATAAATAAATAAGATTGTTTACAAAGTACGTGCTTTATCATCATACATGATTTGCTTGTATGCACACTACTATCAGTAATAGGACTCATAATCACCTATATTTTGACAATTTGAGATAACTAATCAAACAATAAGAAGGTCTCCCAAATGAAGACTTGTGTGAGATGTACGGATCGTTTTGAATGCACTAGTGATAGGATTGCTCCTTTTGATTCTAATAAAACTAGAACGAAGTCATAGGACTCATAATCACCTATTTTTTTGACAATTTGAGAGAACCAATGAAACAATAAGAAGGTCTCCCTAAATCAAGAGTTGTGTGAGATGTACGCATCATTTTTAACGCGATAGTAACTGATTTGGTCCTTTTGATGCTAATCAAATTAGAACGAATTAATAGGACTCCTAATCACCTCTTACTTTGACAATTTTAGAGATCCAATGAAACAATAAGAAGGTCTTTCTAAATGAAGACTTGTGTGAGATGTACGCATGGTTTTGGACGCGATAGTCATGGGTTTCTCCTTTTGACGCTAATCAAACTAGAACGAAGTAATACAACTGTTAATCACCTCTTTCTTTGTAAATTCGAAACAAGGAATGAAACAATATGAAGGTCTCCTTAAATGAAGACTTGTGTGAGATCTACGCATGGTTTTGGACGCTAATCTTACTATAACGAAGTAACACAGTCTCTAAATCACCTCTTTCTTTGTAAATTCGAAACAACCAATGAAACAGTAGAAAGGTCATCCTAAATGAAGACTTGTGTGAGTTCTACGCATCGTTTTGGACGCGATACTGATGTGATTGCCCCTTTGGATGCTAATTTGAACTAGAACGAAGTAATAGGACTCATAATTACCTATATTTTGAAAATTTGAGAGAACTAATGAAGCAATAAGAAGGTCTCCCTAAATGAAGACTTGTGTGAGTTGTACGCATGGTTTTGGACGCGATAGTAATGGGTTTCTCCTTTTTGACGCTAATCAAACTAGAACGAAGTAATACAACTCTTAATCACCTCTTTCTTTGTAAATTCAAAACAACCAATGAAACAAGATGAAGGTCTCCCTAAATGAAGACTTGTGCGAGATCTACGCAACGTTTTGGACGTGATAGTGATGTGATTGCCCCTTTTGATGCTAATTTAAACAAGAATGAAGTAATAGGACTCATAATCACATATATTTTGACAATTTGAGAGAACTAATCAAACAATAAGAAGGTCTCCCTAAATGAAGACTTGTGTGAGATGTACGAATCGTTTTGAATGCACTAGTGATAGGATTGTTCGTTTTGATGCTAATCACACTAGAACGAAGTCACAGGACTCATAATCAACTCTTTCTTTGACAATTTGAGAGAACCAATGAAAAAATAAGAAGGTCGCCCTAAATCAAGACTTGTGTGAGATGTACGCATCGTTTTTAACGCGATAGTCATTGATTTGGTCGTTTTGATGCAAATCAAATTAGAATGAATTAATAGGACTCCTAATTACCTCTTTCTTTGACAATTTTAGTGAACCAATGAAACAATAAGGACTCCTAAATGAAGACTTGTGAGAGATGTACGCATGGTTTTGGACGGGATAGTCATGGGTTTCTCCTTTTAACGCTAATCAAACTAGAACGAAGTAATACAACTCTTAATCACATCTTTCTTTCTAAATTCAAAACAACCAATGAAACAATATGAAGGTCTCCCTAAGTGTAGACTTGTGTGAGATCTACGCATCGTTTTGGACGCGATAGTGATGTGATTGCCCATTTTGATGCTAATTTCAACTAAAACGAAGTAATAGGACTCATAATCACCTATATTTTGACAATTTGAGATAACTAATCAAACAATAAGAATGTCTCCCAAATGAAGACATGTGTGAGTTGTACGGATCGTTTTGAATGCACTAGTGATAGGATTGCTCCTTTTGATTCTAATAAAACTAGAACGAAGTCATAGGACTCATAATCACCTATTTCTTTGACAATTTGAGAGAACCAATGAAATAATAAGAAGGACTCCCTAAATCAAGAGTTGTGTGAGATGTACGCATCATTTTTAACGCGATAGTAATTGATTTGGTCCTTTTGATGCTAATCAAATTAGAACGAATTAATAGGACTCCTAATCACCTCTTACTTTGACAATTTTAGAGAACCAATGAAACAATAAGAAGGTCTCTCTATATGAAGACTTGTGTGAGATGTACGCATGGTTTTGGACGTGATAGTCATGGGTTTCTCCTTTTGACGCTAATCAAACTAGAACGAAGTAATACAACTGTTAATCACTTCTTTCTTTGTAAATTCGAAACAAGGAATGAAACAATATGAAGGTCTCCTTAAATGAAGACTTGTGTGAGATCTACGCATGGTTTTCGACGCTAATCTTACTATAACAAAGTAACACAGTCTCTAAATCACCTCTTTCTTTGTAAATTCTAAACAACCAATGAAACAGTATAAAGGTCATCCTAAATGGAGACTTGTGTGAGATCTACGCATCGTTTTTAACGCGATAGTCATTGATTTGGTCGTTTTGATGCTAATCAAATTAGAATGAATTAATAGGACTCCTAATTACCTCTTTCTTTGACAATTTTGGTGAACCAATGAAACAATAAGGTCTCCCTAAATGAAGACTTGTGAGAGATGTACGCATGGTTTTGGACGGGATAGTCATGGGTTTCTCCTTTTAACGCTAATCAAACTAGAACGAAGTAATACAACTCTTAATCACATCTTTCTTTCTAAATTCAAAACAACCAATGAAACAATATGAATGTCTCCCTAAGTGTAGACTTGTGTGAGATCTACGCATCGTTTTGGACGCGATAGTGATGTGATTGCCCATTTTGATGCTAATTTCAACTAGAACGAAGTAATAGGACTCATAATCACCTATATTTTGACAATTTGAGATAACTAATCAAACAATAAGAAGGTCTCCCAAATGAAGACTTGTGTGAGATGTACGGATCGTTTTGAATGCACTAGTGATAGGATTGCTCCTTTTGATTCTAATAAAACTAGAACGAAGTCATAGGACTCATAATCACCTATTTCTTTGACAATTTGAGAGAACCAATGAAACAATAAGAAGGTCTCCCTAAATCAAGAGTTGTGTGAGATGTACGCATCATTTTTAACGCGATAGTCATTGATTTGGCCCTTTTGATGCTAATCAAATTAGAACTAATTAATAGGACTCCTAATCACCTCTTTATTTTACAATTTTAGAGAACCAATGAAACAATAAGAAGGTCTCCCAAATGAAGACTTGTGTGAGATGTACGCATGGTTTTGGACGCGATAGTCATGGGTTTCTCCTTTTGACGCTAATCAAACTAGAACGAAGTAATACAACTGTTAATCACCTCTTTCTTTGTAAATTCGAAACAAGGAATGAAACAATATGAAGGTCTCCTTAAATGAAGACTTGTGTGAGATCTACGCATGGTTTTGGACGCTAATCTTACTATAACGAAGTAACACAGTCTCTAAATCACCTCTTTCTTTGTAAATTCGAAACAACCAATGAAACAGTAGAAAGGTCATCCTAAATGAAGACTTGTGTGAGTTCTACGCATCGTTTTGGACGCGATACTGATGTGATTGCCCCTTTGGATGCTAATTTGAACTAGAACGAAGTAATAGGACTCATAATTACCTATATTTTGAAAATTTGAGAGAACTAATGAAGCAATAAGAAGGTCTCCCTAAATGAAGACTTGTGTGAGTTGTACGCATGGTTTTGGACGCGATAGTAATGGGTTTCTCCTTTTTGACGCTAATCAAACTAGAACGAAGTAATACAACTCTTAATCACCTCTATCTTTGTAAATTCAAAACAACCAATGAAACAATATGAAGGTCTCCCTAAACGAAGACTTGTGCGAGATCTACGCAACGTTTTGGACGTGATAGTGATGTGATTGCCCCTTTTGATGCTAATTTAAACAAGAATGAAGTAATAGGACTCATAATCACATATATTTTGACAATTTGAGAGAACTAATCAAACAATAAGAAGGTCTCACTAAATGAAGACTTGTGTGAGATGTACGAATCGTTTTGAATGCACTAGTGATAGGATTGTTCGTTTTGATGCTAATCACACTAGAACGAAGTCATAGGACTCATAATCAACTCTTTCTTTGACAATTTGAGAGAACCAATGAAACAATAAGAAGGTCGCCCTAAATCAAGACTTGTGTGAGATGTACGCATCGTTTTTAACGCGATAGTCATTGACTTGGTCGTTTAGATGCTAATCAAATTAGAATGAATTAATAGGACTCCTAATTACCTCTTTCTTTGACAATTTTAGTGAACCAATGAAACAATAAGGTCTCCCTAAATGAAGACTTGTGAGAGATGTACGCATGGTTTTGGATGTATAGTCATGGGTTTCTCCTTTTAACGCTAATCAAACTAGAACGAAGTAATACAACTCTTAATCACATCTTTCTTTCTAAATTCAAAACAACCAATGAAACAATATGAATGTCTCCCTAAGTGTAGACTTGTGTGAGATCTACGCATCGTTTTGGACGCGATAGTGATGTGATTGCCCATTTTGATGCTAATTTCAACTAGAACGAAGTAAAACGAAGTAATAGGACTCATAATCACCTATATTTTGACAATTTGAGATAACTAATCAAACAATAAGAAGGTCTCCCAAATGAAGACTTGTGTGAGATGTACGGATCGTTTTGAATGCACTAGTGATAGGATTGCTCCTTTTGATTCTAATAAAACTAGAACGAAGTCATAGGACTCATAATCACCTATTTCTTTGACAATTTGAGAGAACCAATGAAACAATAAGAAGGTCTCCCTAAATCAAGAGTTGTGTGAGATGTACGCATCATTTTTAACGCGATAGTCATTGATTTGGACCTTTTGATGCTAATCAAATTAGAACTAATTAATAGGACTCCTAATCACCTCTTTATTTTACAATTTTAGAGAACCAATGAAACAATAAGAAGGTCTCCCAAATGAAGACTTGTGTGAGATGTACGCATGGTTTTGGACGCGATAGTCATGGGTTTCTCCTTTTGACGCTAATCAAACTAGAACGAAGTAATACAACTGTTAATCACCTCTTTCTTTGTAAATTCGAAACAAGGAATGAAACAATATGAAGGTCTCCTTAAATGAAGACTTGTGTGAGATCTACGCATGGTTTTGGACGCTAATCTTACTATAACGAAGTAACACAGTCTCTAAATCACCTCTTTCTTTGTAAATTCGAAACAACCAATGAAACAGTAGAAAGGTCATCCTAAATGAAGACTTGTGTGAGTTCTACGCATCGTTTTGGACGCGATACTGATGTGATTGCCCCTTTGGATGCTAATTTGAACTAGAACGAAGTAATAGGACTCATAATTACCTATATTTTGAAAATTTGAGAGAACTAATGAAGCAATAAGAAGGTCTCCCTAAATGAAGACTTGTGTGAGTTGTACGCATGGTTTTGGACGCGATAGTAATGGGTTTCTCCTTTTTGACGCTAATCAAACTAGAACGAAGTAATACAACTCTTAATCACCTCTATCTTTGTAAATTCAAAACAACCAATGAAACAATATGAAGGTCTCCCTAAACGAAGACTTGTGCGAGATCTACGCAACGTTTTGGACGTGATAGTGATGTGATTGCCCCTTTTGATGCTAATTTAAACAAGAATGAAGTAATAGGACTCATAATCACATATATTTTGACAATTTGAGAGAACTAATCAAACAATAAGAAGGTCTCCCTAAATGAAGACTTGTGTGAGATGTACGAATCGTTTTGAATGCACTAGTGATAGGATTGTTCGTTTTGATGCTAATCACACTAGAACGAAGTCATAGGACTCATAATCAACTCTTTCTTTGACAATTTGAGAGAACCAATGAAACAATAAGAAGGTCGCCCTAAATCAAGACTTGTGTGAGATGTACGCATCGTTTTTAACGCGATAGTCATTGACTTGGTCGTTTAGATGCTAATCAAATTAGAATGAATTAATAGGACTCCTAATTACCTCTTTCTTTGACAATTTTAGTGAACCAATGAAACAATAAGGTCTCCCTAAATGAAGACTTGTGAGAGATGTACGCATGGTTTTGGACGGGATAGTCATGGGTTTCTCCTTTTAACGCTAATCAAACTAGAACGAAGTAATACAACTCTTAATCACATCTTTCTTTCTAAATTCAAAACAACCAATGAAACAATATGAATGTCTCCCTAAGTGTAGACTTGTGTGAGATCTACGCATCGTTTTGGACGCGATAGTGATGTGATTGCCCATTTTGATGCTAATTTCAACTAGAACGAAGTAATAGGACTCATAATCACCTATATTTTGACAATTTGAGATAACTAATCAAACAATAAGAAGGTCTCCCAAATGAAGACTTGTGTGAGATGTACGGATCGTTTTGAATGCACTAGTGATAGGATTGCTCCTTTTGATTCTAATAAAACTAGAACGAAGTCATAGGACTCATAATCACCTATTTCTTTGACAATTTGAGAGAACCAATGAAACAATAAGAAGGTCTCCCTAAATCAAGAGTTGTGTGAGATGTACGCATCATTTTTAACGCGATAGTCATTGATTTGGTCCTTTTGATGCTAATCAAATTAGAACTAATTAATAGGACTCCTAATCACCTCTTTATTTTACAATTTTAGAGAACCAATGAAACAATAAGAAGGTCTCTCCAAATGAAGACTTGTGTGAGATGTACGCATGGTTTTGGACGCGATAGTCATGGGTTTCGCCTTTTGACGCTAATCAAACTAGAACGAAGTAATACAACTGTTAATCACCTCTTTCTTTGTAAATTCGAAACAAGGAATGAAACAATATGAAGGTCTCCTTAAATGAAGACTTGTGTGAGATCTACGCATGGTTTTGGACGCTAATCTTACTATAACGAAGTAACACAGTCTCTAAATCACCTCTTTCTTTGTAAATTCGAAACAACCAATGAAACAGTAGAAAGGTCATCCTAAATGAAGACTTGTGTGAGTTCTACGCATCGTTTTGGACGCGATACTGATGTGATTGCCCCTTTGGATGCTAATTTGAACTAGAACGAAGTAATATGACTCATAATTACCTATATTTTGAAAATTTGAGAGAACTAATGAAGCAATAAGAAGGTCTCCCTAAATGAAGACTTGTGTGAGTTGTACGCATGGTTTTGGACGCGATAGTAATGGGTTTCTCCTTTTTGACGCTAATCAAACTAGAACGAAGTAATACAACTCTTAATCACCTCTATCTTTGTAAATTCAAAACAACCAATGAAACAATATGAAGGTCTCCCTAAACGAAGACTTGTGCGAGATCTACGCAACGTTTTGGACGTGATAGTGATGTGATTGCCCCTTTTGATGCTAATTTAAACAAGAATGAAGTAATAGGACTCATAATCACATATATTTTGACAATTTGAGAGAACTAATCAAACAATAAGAAGGTCTCCCTAAATGAAGACTTGTGTGAGATGTACGAATCGTTTTGAATGCACTAGTGATAGGATTGTTCGTTTTGATGCTAATCACACTAGAACGAAGTCATAGGACTCATAATCAACTCTTTCTTTGACAATTTGAGAGAACCAATGAAACAATAAGAAGGTCGCCCTAAATCAAGACTTGTGTGAGATGTACGCATCGTTTTTAACGCGATAGTCATTGACTTGGTCGTTTAGATGCTAATCAAATTAGAATGAATTAATAGGACTCCTAATTACCTCTTTCTTTGACAATTTTAGTGAACCAATGAAACAATAAGGTCTCCCTAAATGAAGACTTGTGAGAGATGTACGCATGGTTTTGGACGGGATAGTCATGGGTTTCTCCTTTTAACGCTAATCAAACTAGAACGAAGTAATACAACTCTTAATCACATCTTTCTTTCTAAATTCAAAACAACCAATGAAACAATATGAATGTCTCCCTAAGTGTAGACTTGTGTGAGATCTACGCATCGTTTTGGACGCGATAGTGATGTGATTGCCCATTTTGATGCTAATTTCAACTAGAACGAAGTAATAGGACTCATAATCACCTATATTTTGACAATTTGAGATAACTAATCAAACAATAAGAAGGTCTCCCAAATGAAGACTTGTGTGAGATGTACGGATCGTTTTGAATGCACTAGTGATAGGATTGCTCCTTTTGATTCTAATAAAACTAGAACGAAGTCATAGGACTCATAATCCCCTATTTCTTTGACAATTTGAGATAACCAATGAAACAATAAGAAGGTCTCCCTAAATCAAGAGTTGTGTGAGATGTACGCATCATTTTTAACGCGATAGTCATTGATTTGGTCCTTTTGATGCTAATCAAATTAGAACTAATTAATAGGACTCCTAATCACCTCTTTATTTTACAATTTTAGAGAACCAATGAAACAATAAGAAGGTCTCTCCAAATGAAGACTTGTGTGAGATGTACGCATGGTTTTGGACGCGATAGTCATGGGTTTCGCCTTTTGACGCTAATCAAACTAGAACGAAGTAATACAACTGTTAATCACCTCTTTCTTTGTAAATTCGAAACAAGGAATGAAACAATATGAAGGTCTCCTTAAATGAAGACTTGTGTGAGATCTACGCATTGTTTTGGACGCTAATCTTACTATAACGAAGTAACACAGTCTCTAAATCACCTCTTTCTTTGTAAATTCGAAACAACCAATGAAACAGTAGAAAGGTCATCCTAAATGAAGACTTGTGTGAGTTCTACGCATCGTTTTGGACGCGATACTGATGTGATTGCCCCTTTGGATGCTAATTTGAACTAGAACGAAGTAATATGACTCATAATTACCTATATTTTGAAAATTTGAGAGAACTAATGAAGCAATAAGAAGGTCTCCCTAAATGAAGACTTGTGTGAGTTGTACGCATGGTTTTGGACGCGATAGTAATGGGTTTCTCCTTTTTGACGCTAATCAAACTAGAACGAAGTAATACAACTCTTAATCACCTCTATCTTTGTAAATTCAAAACAACCAATGAAACAATATGAAGGTCTCCCTAAACGAAGACTTGTGCGAGATCTACGCAACGTTTTGGACGTGATAGTGATGTGATTGCCCCTTTTGATGCTAATTTAAACAAGAATGAAGTAATAGGACTCATAATCACATATATTTTGACAATTTGAGAGAACTAATCAAACAATAAGAAGGTCTCCCTAAATGAAGACTTGTGTGAGATGTACGAATCGTTTTGAATGCACTAGTGATAGGATTGTTCGTTTTGATGCTAATCACACTAGAATGAAGTCATAGGACTCATAATCAACTCTTTCTTTGACAATTTGAGAGAACCAATGAAACAATAAGAAGGTCGCCCTAAATCAAGACTTGTGTGAGATGTACGCATCGTTTTTAACGCGATAGTCATTGACTTGGTCGTTTAGATGCTAATCAAATTAGAATGAATTAATAGGACTCCTAATTACCTCTTTCTTTGACAATTTTAGTGAACCAATGAAACAATAAGGTCTCCCTAAATGAAGACTTGTGAGAGATGTACGCATGGTTTTGGACGGGATAGTCATGGGTTTCTCCTTTTAACGCTAATCAAACTAGAACGAAGTAATACAACTCTTAATCACATCTTTCTTTCTAAATTCAAAACAACCAATGAAACAATATGAATGTCTCCCTAAGTGTAGACTTGTGTGAGATCTACGCATCGTTTTGGACGCGATAGTGATGTGATTGCCCATTTTGATGCTAATTTCAATTAGAACGAAGTAATAGGACTCATAATCACCTATATTTTGACAATTTGAGATAACTAATCAAACAATAAGAAGGTCTCCCAAATGAAGACTTGTGTGAGATGTACGGATCGTTTTGAATGCACTAGTGATAGGATTGCTCCTTTTGATTCTAATAAAACTAGAACGAAGTCATAGGACTCATAATCACCTATTTCTTTGACAATTTGAGATAACCAATGAAACAATAAGAAGGTCTCCCTAAATCAAGAGTTGTGTGAGATGTACGCATCATTTTTAACGCGATAGTCATTGATTTGGTCCTTTTGATGCTAATCAAATTAGAACGAATTAATAGGACTCCTAATCACCTCTTTATTTTACAATTTTAGAGAACCAATGAAACAATAAGAAGGTCTCTCTAAATGAAGACTTGTGTGAGATGTACGCATGGTTTTGGACGGGATAGTCATGGGTTTCTCCTTTTAACGCTAATCAAACTAGAACGAAGTAATACAACTCTAAATCACATCTTTCTTTCTAAATTCAAAACAACCAATGAAACAATATGAATGTCTCCCTAAGTGTAGACTTGTGTGAGATCTACGTATCGTTTTGGACGCGATAGTGATGTGATTGCCCATTTTGATGCTAATTTCAACTAGAACGAAGTAATAGGACTCATAATCACCTATATTTTGACAATTTGAGATAACTAATCAAACAATAAGAAGGTCTCCCAAATGAAGACTTGTGTGAGATGTACGGATCGTTTTGAATGCACTAGTGATAGGATTGCTCCTTTTGATTCTAATAAAACTAGAACGAAGTCATAGGACTCATAATCACCTATTTCTTTGACAATTTGAGAGAACCAATGAAACAATAAGAAGGTCTCCCTAAATCAAGAGTTGTGTGAGATGTACGCATCATTTTTAAACGCGATAGTCATTGATTTGGCCCTTTTGATGCTAATCAAATTAGAACTAATTAATAGGACTCCTAATCACCTCTTTATTTTACAATTTTAGAGAACCAATGAAACAATAAGAAGGTCTCCCAAATGAAGACTTGTGTGAGATGTACGCATGGTTTTGGACGCGATAGTCATGGGTTTCTCCTTTTGACGCTAATCAAACTAGAACGAAGTAATACAACTGTTAATCACCTCTTTCTTTGTAAATTCGAAACAAGGAATAAACAATATGAAGGTCTCCTTAAATGAAGACTTGTGTGAGATCTACGCATGGTTTTGGACGCTAATCTTACTATAACGAAGTAACACAGTCTCTAAATCACCTCTTTCTTTGTAAATTCGAAACAACCAATGAAACAGTAGAAAGGTCATCCTAAATGAAGACTTGTGTGAGTTCTACGCATCGTTTTGGACGCGATACAGATGTGATTGCCCCTTTGGATGCTAATTTGAACTAGAACGAAGTAATAGGACTCATAATTACCTATATTTTAAAAATTTGAGAGAACTAATGAAGCAATAAGAAGGTCTCCCTAAATAAAGACTTGTGTGAGTTGTACGCATGGTTTTGGACGCGATAGTAATGGGTTTCTCCTTTTTGACGCTAATCAAACTAGAACGAAGTAATACAACTCTTAATCACCTCTATCTTTGTAAATTCAAAACAACCAATGAAACAATATGAAGGTCTCCCTAAACGAAGACTTGTGCGAGATCTACGCAACGTTTTGGACGTGATAGTGATGTGATTGCCCCTTTTGATGCTAATTTAAACAAGAATGAAGTAATAGGACTCATAATCACATATATTTTGACAATTTGAGAGAACTAATCAAACAATAAGAAGGTCTCCCTAAATGAAGACTTGTGTGAGATGTACGAATCGTTTTGAATGCACTAGTGATAGGATTGTTCGTTTTGATGCTAATCACACTAGAACGAAGTCATAGGACTCATAATCAACTCTTTCTTTGACAATTTGAGAGAACCAATGAAACAATAAGAAGGTCGCCCTAAATCAAGACTTGTGTGAGATGTACGCATCGTTTTTAACGCGATAGTCATTGACTTGGTCGTTTAGATGCTAATCAAATTAGAATGAATTAATAGGACTCCTAATTACCTCTTTCTTTGACAATTTTAGTGAACCAATGAAACAATAAGGTCTCCCTAAATGAAGACTTGTGAGAGATGTACGCATGGTTTTGGACGGGATAGTCATGGGTTTCTCCTTTTAACGCTAATCAAACTAGAACGAAGTAATACAACTCTTATCACATCTTTCTTTCTAAATTCAAAACAACCAATGAAACAATATGAATGTCTCCCTAAGTGTAGACTTGTGTGAGATCTACGCATCGTTTTGGACGCGATAGTGATGTGATTGCCCATTTTGATGCTAATTTCAACTAGAACGAAGTAATAGGACTCATAATCACCTATATTTTGACAATTTGAGATAACTAATCAAACAATAAGAAGGTCTCCCAAATGAAGACTTGTGTGAGATGTACGGATCGTTTTGAATGCACTAGTGATAGGATTGCTCCTTTTGATTCTAATAAAACTAGAACGAAGTCATAGGACTCATAATCCCCTATTTCTTTGACAATTTGAGATAACCAATGAAACAATAAGAAGGTCTCCCTAAATCAAGAGTTGTGTGAGATGTACGCATCATTTTTAACGCGATAGTCATTGATTTGTCCTTTTGATGCTAATCAAATTAGAACTAATTAATAGGACTCCTAATCACCTCTTTATTTTACAATTTTAGAGAACCAATGAAACAATAGAAGGTCTCTCCAAAGGAAGACTTGTGTGAGATGTACGCATGGTTTTGGACGCGATAGTCATGGGTTTCGCCTTTTGACGCTAATCAAACTAGAACGAAGTAATACAACTGTTAATCACCTCTTCTTTGTAATTCGAAACAAGGAATGAAACAATATGAAGGTCTCCTTAAATGAAGACTTGTGTGAGATCTACGCATTGTTTTGACGCTCATCTTACT
>JAINUT010002777.1:0-55276 GCA_020205555.1 Panax stipuleanatus | reverse complement strand
TGTGATTGCCCCTTTTGATGCTAATTTAAACAAGAATGAAGTAATAGGACTCATAATCACATATATTTGACAATTTGAGAGAACTAATCAAACAATAAGAAGGTCTCCCTAAATGAAGACTTGTGTGAGATGTACGAATCGTTTTGAATGCACTAGTGATAGGATTGTTCGTTTTGATGCTAATCACACTAGAACGAAGTCATAGGACTCATAATCAACTCTTTCTTTGACAATTTGAGAGAACCAATGAAACAATAAGAAGGTCGCCCTAAATCAAGACTTGTGTGAGATGTACGCATCGTTTTTAACGCGATAGTCATTGATTTGGTCGTTTTGATGCTAATCAAATTAGAATGAATTAATAGGACTCCTAATTACCTCTTTCTTTGACAATTTTAGTGAACCAATGAAACAATAAGGTCTCCCTAAATGAAGACTTGTGAGAGATGTACGCATGGTTTTGGACGGGATAGTCATGGGTTTCTCCTTTTAACGCTAATCAAACTAGAACGAAGTAATACAACTCTTAATCACATCTTTCTTTCTAAATTCAAAACAACCAATGAAACAATATGAAGGTCTCCCTAAGTGTAGACTTGTGTGAGATCTACGCATCGTTTTGGACGCGATAGTGATGTGATTGCCCATTTTGATGCTAATTTCAACTAGAACGAAGTAATAGGACTCATAATCACCTATATTTTGACAATTTGAGATAACTAATCAAACAATAAGAAGGTCTCCCTAAATGAAGACTTGTGTGAGATGTACGGATCGTTTTGAATGCACTAGTGATAGGATTGCTCCTTTTGATTCTAATAAAACTAGAACGAAGTCATAGGACTCATAATCACCTATTTCTTTGACAATTTGAGAGAACCAATGAAACAATAAGAAGGTCTCCCTAAATCAAGAGTTGTGTGAGATGTACGCATCATTTTTAACGCGATAGTCATTGATTTGGTCCTTTTGATGCTAATCAAATTAGAACGAATTAATAGGACTCCTAATCACCTCTTTCTTTGACAATTTTAGAGAACCAATGAAACAATAAGAAGGTCTCTCTAAATGAAGACTTGTGTGAGATGTACGCATGGTTTTGGACGCGATAGTCATGGGTTTCTCCTTTTGACGCTAATCAAACTAGAACGAAGTAATACAACTGTTAATCACCTCTTTCTTTGTAAATTCGAAACAAGGAATGAAACAATATGAAGGTCTCCTTAAATGAAGACTTGTGTGAGATCTACGCATGGTTTTGGACGCTAATCTTACTATAACGAAGTAACACAGTCTCTAAATCACCTCTTTCTTTGTAAATTCGAAACAACCAATGAAACAGTATAAAGGTCATCCTAAATGAAGACTTGTGTGAGATCTACGCATCGTTTTGGACGCGATACTGATGTGATTGCCCCTTTGGATGCTAATTTGAACTAGAACGAAGTAATAGGACTCATAATTACCTATATTTTGAAAATTTGAGAGAACTAATGAAGCAATAAGAAGGTCTCCCTAAATGAAGACTTGTGTGAGTTGTACGCATGGTTTTGGACGCGATAGTAATGGGTTTCTCCTTTTTGACGCTAATCAAACTAGAACGAAGTAATACAACTCTTAATCACCTCTTTCTTTGTAAATTCAAAACAACCAATGAAACAATATGAAGGTCTCCCTAAATGAAGACTTGTGCGAGATCTACGCAACGTTTTGGACGTGATAGTGATGTGATTGCCCCTTTTGATGCTAATTTAAACAAGAATGAAGTAATAGGACTCATAATCACATATATTTGACAATTTGAGAGAACTAATCAAACAATAAGAAGGTCTCCCTAAATGAAGACTTGTGTGAGATGTACGAATCGTTTTGAATGCACTAGTGATAGGATTGTTCGTTTTGATGCTAATCACACTAGAACGAAGTCATAGGACTCATAATCAACTCTTTCTTTGACAATTTGAGAGAACCAATGAAACAATAAGAAGGTCGCCCTAAATCAAGACTTGTGTGAGATGTACGCATCGTTTTTAACGCGATAGTCATTGATTTGGTCGTTTTGATGCTAATCAAATTAGAATGAATTAATAGGACTCCTAATTACCTCTTTCTTTGACAATTTTAGTGAACCAATGAAACAATAAGGTCTCCCTAAATGAAGACTTGTGAGAGATGTACGCATGGTTTTGGACGGGATAGTCATGGGTTTCTCCTTTTAACGCTAATCAAACTAGAACGAAGTAATACAACTCTTAATCACATCTTTCTTTCTAAATTCAAAACAACCAATGAAACAATATGAAGGTCTCCCTAAGTGTAGACTTGTGTGAGATCTACGCATCGTTTTGGACGCGATAGTGATGTGATTGCCCATTTTGATGCTAATTTCAACTAGAACGAAGTAATAGGACTCATAATCACCTATATTTTGACAATTTGAGATAACTAATCAAACAATAAGAAGGTCTCCCTAAATGAAGACTTGTGTGAGATGTACGGATCGTTTTGAATGCACTAGTGATAGGATTGCTCCTTTTGATTCTAATAAAACTAGAACGAAGTCATAGGACTCATAATCACCTATTTCTTTGACAATTTGAGAGAACCAATGAAACAATAAGAAGGTCTCCCTAAATCAAGAGTTGTGTGAGATGTACGCATCATTTTTAACGCGATAGTCATTGATTTGGTCCTTTTGATGCTAATCAAATTAGAACGAATTAATAGGACTCCTAATCACCTCTTTCTTTGACAATTTTAGAGAACCAATGAAACAATAAGAAGGTCTCTCTAAATGAAGACTTGTGTGAGATGTACGCATGGTTTTGGACGCGATAGTCATGGGTTTCTCCTTTTGACGCTAATCAAACTAGAACGAAGTAATACAACTGTTAATCACCTCTTTCTTTGTAAATTCGAAACAAGGAATGAAACAATATGAAGGTCTCCTTAAATGAAGACTTGTGTGAGATCTACGCATGGTTTTGGACGCTAATCTTACTATAACGAAGTAACACAGTCTCTAAATCACCTCTTTCTTTGTAAATTCGAAACAACCAATGAAACAGTATAAAGGTCATCCTAAATGAAGACTTGTGTGAGATCTACGCATCGTTTTGGACGCGATACTGATGTGATTGCCCCTTTGGATGCTAATTTGAACTAGAACGAAGTAATAGGACTCATAATTACCTATATTTTGAAAATTTGAGAGAACTAATGAAGCAATAAGAAGGTCTCCCTAAATGAAGACTTGTGTGAGTTGTACGCATGGTTTTGGACGCGATAGTAATGGGTTTCTCCTTTTTGACGCTAATCAAACTAGAACGAAGTAATACAACTCTTAATCACCTCTTTCTTTGTAAATTCAAAACAACCAATGAAACAATATGAAGGTCTCCCTAAATGAAGACTTGTGCGAGATCTACGCAACGTTTTGGACGTGATAGTGATGTGATTGCCCCTTTTGATGCTAATTTAAACAAGAATGAAGTAATAGGACTCATAATCACATATATTTGACAATTTGAGAGAACTAATCAAACAATAAGAAGGTCTCCCTAAATGAAGACTTGTGTGAGATGTACGAATCGTTTTGAATGCACTAGTGATAGGATTGTTCGTTTTGATGCTAATCACACTAGAACGAAGTCATAGGACTCATAATCAACTCTTTCTTTGACAATTTGAGAGAACCAATGAAACAATAAGAAGGTCGCCCTAAATCAAGACTTGTGTGAGATGTACGCATCGTTTTTAACGCGATAGTCATTGATTTGGTCGTTTTGATGCTAATCAAATTAGAATGAATTAATAGGACTCCTAATTACCTCTTTCTTTGACAATTTTAGTGAACCAATGAAACAATAAGGTCTCCCTAAATGAAGACTTGTGAGAGATGTACGCATGGTTTTGGACGGGATAGTCATGGGTTTCTCCTTTTAACGCTAATCAAACTAGAACGAAGTAATACAACTCTTAATCACATCTTTCTTTCTAAATTCAAAACAACCAATGAAACAATATGAAGGTCTCCCTAAGTGTAGACTTGTGTGAGATCTACGCATCGTTTTGGACGCGATAGTGATGTGATTGCCCATTTTGATGCTAATTTCAACTAGAACGAAGTAATAGGACTCATAATCACCTATATTTTGACAATTTGAGATAACTAATCAAACAATAAGAAGGTCTCCCTAAATGAAGACTTGTGTGAGATGTACGGATCGTTTTGAATGCACTAGTGATAGGATTGCTCCTTTTGATTCTAATAAAACTAGAACGAAGTCATAGGACTCATAATCACCTATTTCTTTGACAATTTGAGAGAACCAATGAAACAATAAGAAGGTCTCCCTAAATCAAGAGTTGTGTGAGATGTACGCATCATTTTTAACGCGATAGTCATTGATTTGGTCCTTTTGATGCTAATCAAATTAGAACGAATTAATAGGACTCCTAATCACCTCTTTACTTTGACAATTTTAGAGAACCAATGAAACAATAAGAAGGTCTCTCTAAATGAAGACTTGTGTGAGATGTACGCATGGTTTTGGACGCGATAGTCATGGGTTTCTCCTTTTGACGCTAATCAAACTAGAACGAAGTAATACAACTGTTAATCACCTCTTTCTTTGTAAATTCGAAACAAGGAATGAAACAATATGAAGGTCTCCTTAAATGAAGACTTGTGTGAGATCTACGCATGGTTTTGGACGCTAATCTTACTATAACGAAGTAACACAGTCTCTAAATCACCTCTTTCTTTGTAAATTCGAAACAACCAATGAAACAGTATAAAGGTCATCCTAAATGAAGACTTGTGTGAGATCTACGCATCGTTTTGGACGCGATACTGATGTGATTGCCCCTTTGGATGCTAATTTGAACTAGAACGAAGTAATAGGACTCATAATTACCTATATTTTGAAAATTTGAGAGAACTAATGAAGCAATAAGAAGGTCTCCCTAAATGAAGACTTGTGTGAGTTGTACGCATGGTTTTGGACGCGATAGTAATGGGTTTCTCCTTTTTGACGCTAATCAAACTAGAACGAAGTAATACAACTCTTAATCACCTCTTTCTTTGTAAATTCAAAACAACCAATGAAACAATATGAAGGTCTCCCTAAATGAAGACTTGTGCGAGATCTACGCAACGTTTTGGACGTGATAGTGATGTGATTGCCCCTTTTGATGCTAATTTAAACAAGAATGAAGTAATAGGACTCATAATCACATATATTTGACAATTTGAGAGAACTAATCAAACAATAAGAAGGTCTCCCTAAATGAAGACTTGTGTGAGATGTACGAATCGTTTTGAATGCACTAGTGATAGGATTGTTCGTTTTGATGCTAATCACACTAGAACGAAGTCATAGGACTCATAATCAACTCTTTCTTTGACAATTTGAGAGAACCAATGAAACAATAAGAAGGTCGCCCTAAATCAAGACTTGTGTGAGATGTACGCATCGTTTTTAACGCGATAGTCATTGATTTGGTCGTTTTGATGCTAATCAAATTAGAATGAATTAATAGGACTCCTAATTACCTCTTTCTTTGACAATTTTAGTGAACCAATGAAACAATAAGGTCTCCCTAAATGAAGACTTGTGAGAGATGTACGCATGGTTTTGGACGGGATAGTCATGGGTTTCTCCTTTTAACGCTAATCAAACTAGAACGAAGTAATACAACTCTTAATCACATCTTTCTTTCTAAATTCAAAACAACCAATGAAACAATATGAAGGTCTCCCTAAGTGTAGACTTGTGTGAGATCTACGCATCGTTTTGGACGCGATAGTGATGTGATTGCCCATTTTGATGCTAATTTCAACTAGAACGAAGTAATAGGACTCATAATCACCTATATTTTGACAATTTGAGATAACTAATCAAACAATAAGAAGGTCTCCCTAAATGAAGACTTGTGTGAGATGTACGGATCGTTTTGAATGCACTAGTGATAGGATTGCTCCTTTTGATTCTAATAAAACTAGAACGAAGTCATAGGACTCATAATCACCTATTTCTTTGACAATTTGAGAGAACCAATGAAACAATAAGAAGGTCTCCCTAAATCAAGAGTTGTGTGAGATGTACGCATCATTTTTAACGCGATAGTCATTGATTTGGTCCTTTTGATGCTAATCAAATTAGAACGAATTAATAGGACTCCTAATCACCTCTTACTTTGACAATTTTAGAGAACCAATGAAACAATAAGAAGGTCTCTCTAAATGAAGACTTGTGTGAGATGTACGCATGGTTTTGGACGCGATAGTCATGGGTTTCTCCTTTTGACGCTAATCAAACTAGAACGAAGTAATACAACTGTTAATCACCTCTTTCTTTGTAAATTCGAAACAAGGAATGAAACAATATGAAGGTCTCCTTAAATGAAGACTTGTGTGAGATCTACGCATGGTTTTGGACGCTAATCTTACTATAACGAAGTAACACAGTCTCTAAATCACCTCTTTCTTTGTAAATTCGAAACAACCAATGAAACAGTATAAAGGTCATCCTAAATGAAGACTTGTGTGAGATCTACGCATCGTTTTGGACGCGATACTGATGTGATTGCCCCTTTGGATGCTAATTTGAACTAGAACGAAGTAATAGGACTCATAATTACCTATATTTTGAAAATTTGAGAGAACTAATGAAGCAATAAGAAGGTCTCCCTAAATGAAGACTTGTGTGAGTTGTACGCATGGTTTTGGACGCGATAGTAATGGGTTTCTCCTTTTTGACGCTAATCAAACTAGAACGAAGTAATACAACTCTTAATCACCTCTTTCTTTGTAAATTCAAAACAACCAATGAAACAATATGAAGGTCTCCCTAAATGAAGACTTGTGCGAGATCTACGCAACGTTTTGGACGTGATAGTGATGTGATTGCCCCTTTTGATGCTAATTTAAACAAGAATGAAGTAATAGGACTCATAATCACATATATTTGACAATTTGAGAGAACTAATCAAACAATAAGAAGGTCTCCCTAAATGAAGACTTGTGTGAGATGTACGAATCGTTTTGAATGCACTAGTGATAGGATTGTTCGTTTTGATGCTAATCACACTAGAACGAAGTCATAGGACTCATAATCAACTCTTTCTTTGACAATTTGAGAGAACCAATGAAACAATAAGAAGGTCGCCCTAAATCAAGACTTGTGTGAGATGTACGCATCGTTTTTAACGCGATAGTCATTGATTTGGTCGTTTTGATGCTAATCAAATTAGAATGAATTAATAGGACTCCTAATTACCTCTTTCTTTGACAATTTTAGTGAACCAATGAAACAATAAGGTCTCCCTAAATGAAGACTTGTGAGAGATGTACGCATGGTTTTGGACGGGATAGTCATGGGTTTCTCCTTTTAACGCTAATCAAACTAGAACGAAGTAATACAACTCTTAATCACATCTTTCTTTCTAAATTCAAAACAACCAATGAAACAATATGAAGGTCTCCCTAAGTGTAGACTTGTGTGAGATCTACGCATCGTTTTGGACGCGATAGTGATGTGATTGCCCATTTTGATGCTAATTTCAACTAGAACGAAGTAATAGGACTCATAATCACCTATATTTTGACAATTTGAGATAACTAATCAAACAATAAGAAGGTCTCCCTAAATGAAGACTTGTGTGAGATGTACGGATCGTTTTGAATGCACTAGTGATAGGATTGCTCCTTTTGATTCTAATAAAACTAGAACGAAGTCATAGGACTCATAATCACCTATTTCTTTGACAATTTGAGAGAACCAATGAAACAATAAGAAGGTCTCCCTAAATCAAGAGTTGTGTGAGATGTACGCATCATTTTTAACGCGATAGTCATTGATTTGGTCCTTTTGATGCTAATCAAATTAGAACGAATTAATAGGACTCCTAATCACCTCTTTATTTTACAATTTTAGAGAACCAATGAAACAATAAGAAGGTCTCTCTAAATGAAGACTTGTGTGAGATGTACGCATGGTTTTGGACGCGATAGTCATGGGTTTCTCCTTTTGACGCTAATCAAACTAGAACGAAGTAATACAACTGTTAATCACCTCTTTCTTTGTAAATTCGAAACAAGGAATGAAACAATATGAAGGTCTCCTTAAATGAAGACTTGTGTGAGATCTACGCATGGTTTTGGACGCTAATCTTACTATAACGAAGTAACACAGTCTCTAAATCACCTCTTTCTTTGTAAATTCGAAACAACCAATGAAACAGTATAAAGGTCATCCTAAATGAAGACTTGTGTGAGATCTACGCATCGTTTTGGACGCGATACTGATGTGATTGCCCCTTTGGATGCTAATTTGAACTAGAACGAAGTAATAGGACTCATAATTACCTATATTTTGAAAATTTGAGAGAACTAATGAAGCAATAAGAAGGTCTCCCTAAATGAAGACTTGTGTGAGTTGTACGCATGGTTTTGGACGCGATAGTAATGGGTTTCTCCTTTTTGACGCTAATCAAACTAGAACGAAGTAATACAACTCTTAATCACCTCTTTCTTTGTAAATTCAAAACAACCAATGAAACAATATGAAGGTCTCCCTAAATGAAGACTTGTGCGAGATCTACGCAACGTTTTGGACGTGATAGTGATGTGATTGCCCCTTTTGATGCTAATTTAAACAAGAATGAAGTAATAGGACTCATAATCACATATATTTGACAATTTGAGAGAACTAATCAAACAATAAGAAGGTCTCCCTAAATGAAGACTTGTGTGAGATGTACGAATCGTTTTGAATGCACTAGTGATAGGATTGTTCGTTTTGATGCTAATCACACTAGAACGAAGTCATAGGACTCATAATCAACTCTTTCTTTGACAATTTGAGAGAACCAATGAAACAATAAGAAGGTCGCCCTAAATCAAGACTTGTGTGAGATGTACGCATCGTTTTTAACGCGATAGTCATTGATTTGGTCGTTTTGATGCTAATCAAATTAGAATGAATTAATAGGACTCCTAATTACCTCTTTCTTTGACAATTTTAGTGAACCAATGAAACAATAAGGTCTCCCTAAATGAAGACTTGTGAGAGATGTACGCATGGTTTTGGACGGGATAGTCATGGGTTTCTCCTTTTAAACGCTAATCAAACTAGAACGAAGTAATACAACTCTTAATCACATCTTTCTTTCTAAATTCAAAACAACCAATGAAACAATATGAAGGTCTCCCTAAGTGTAGACTTGTGTGAGATCTACGCATCGTTTTGGACGCGATAGTGATGTGATTGCCCATTTTGATGCTAATTTCAACTAGAACGAAGTAATAGGACTCATAATCACCTATATTTTGACAATTTGAGATAACTAATCAAACAATAAGAAGGTCTCCCTAAATGAAGACTTGTGTGAGATGTACGGATCGTTTTGAATGCACTAGTGATAGGATTGCTCCTTTTGATTCTAATAAAACTAGAACGAAGTCATAGGACTCATAATCACCTATTTCTTTGACAATTTGAGAGAACCAATGAAACAATAAGAAGGTCTCCCTAAATCAAGAGTTGTGTGAGATGTACGCATCATTTTTAACGCGATAGTCATTGATTTGGTCCTTTTGATGCTAATCAAATTAGAACGAATTAATAGGACTCCTAATCACCTCTTTACTTTGACAATTTTAGAGAACCAATGAAACAATAAGAAGGTCTCTCTAAATGAAGACTTGTGTGAGATGTACGCATGGTTTTGGACGCGATAGTCATGGGTTTCTCCTTTTGACGCTAATCAAACTAGAACGAAGTAATACAACTGTTAATCACCTCTTTCTTTGTAAATTCGAAACAAGGAATGAAACAATATGAAGGTCTCCTTAAATGAAGACTTGTGTGAGATCTACGCATGGTTTTGGACGCTAATCTTACTATAACGAAGTAACACAGTCTCTAAATCACCTCTTTCTTTGTAAATTCGAAACAACCAATGAAACAGTATAAAGGTCATCCTAAATGAAGACTTGTGTGAGATCTACGCATCGTTTTGGACGCGATACTGATGTGATTGCCCCTTTGGATGCTAATTTGAACTAGAACGAAGTAATAGGACTCATAATTACCTATATTTTGAAAATTTGAGAGAACTAATGAAGCAATAAGAAGGTCTCCCTAAATGAAGACTTGTGTGAGTTGTACGCATGGTTTTGGACGCGATAGTAATGGGTTTCTCCTTTTTGACGCTAATCAAACTAGAACGAAGTAATACAACTCTTAATCACCTCTTTCTTTGTAAATTCAAAACAACCAATGAAACAATATGAAGGTCTCCCTAAATGAAGACTTGTGCGAGATCTACGCAACGTTTTGGACGTGATAGTGATGTGATTGCCCCTTTTGATGCTAATTTAAACAAGAATGAAGTAATAGGACTCATAATCACATATATTTGACAATTTGAGAGAACTAATCAAACAATAAGAAGGTCTCCCTAAATGAAGACTTGTGTGAGATGTACGAATCGTTTTGAATGCACTAGTGATAGGATTGTTCGTTTTGATGCTAATCACACTAGAACGAAGTCATAGGACTCATAATCAACTCTTTCTTTGACAATTTGAGAGAACCAATGAAACAATAAGAAGGTCGCCCTAAATCAAGACTTGTGTGAGATGTACGCATCGTTTTTAACGCGATAGTCATTGATTTGGTCGTTTTGATGCTAATCAAATTAGAATGAATTAATAGGACTCCTAATTACCTCTTTCTTTGACAATTTTAGTGAACCAATGAAACAATAAGGTCTCCCTAAATGAAGACTTGTGAGAGATGTACGCATGGTTTTGGACGGGATAGTCATGGGTTTCTCCTTTTAACGCTAATCAAACTAGAACGAAGTAATACAACTCTTAATCACATCTTTCTTTCTAAATTCAAAACAACCAATGAAACAATATGAAGGTCTCCCTAAGTGTAGACTTGTGTGAGATCTACGCATCGTTTTGGACGCGATAGTGATGTGATTGCCCATTTTGATGCTAATTTCAACTAGAACGAAGTAATAGGACTCATAATCACCTATATTTTGACAATTTGAGATAACTAATCAAACAATAAGAAGGTCTCCCTAAATGAAGACTTGTGTGAGATGTACGGATCGTTTTGAATGCACTAGTGATAGGATTGCTCCTTTTGATTCTAATAAAACTAGAACGAAGTCATAGGACTCATAATCACCTATTTCTTTGACAATTTGAGAGAACCAATGAAACAATAAGAAGGTCTCCCTAAATCAAGAGTTGTGTGAGATGTACGCATCATTTTTAACGCGATAGTCATTGATTTGGTCCTTTTGATGCTAATCAAATTAGAACGAATTAATAGGACTCCTAATCACCTCTTACTTTGACAATTTTAGAGAACCAATGAAACAATAAGAAGGTCTCTCTAAATGAAGACTTGTGTGAGATGTACGCATGGTTTTGGACGCGATAGTCATGGGTTTCTCCTTTTGACGCTAATCAAACTAGAACGAAGTAATACAACTGTTAATCACCTCTTTCTTTGTAAATTCGAAACAAGGAATGAAACAATATGAAGGTCTCCTTAAATGAAGACTTGTGTGAGATCTACGCATGGTTTTGGACGCTAATCTTACTATAACGAAGTAACACAGTCTCTAAATCACCTCTTTCTTTGTAAATTCGAAACAACCAATGAAACAGTATAAAGGTCATCCTAAATGAAGACTTGTGTGAGATCTACGCATCGTTTTGGACGCGATACTGATGTGATTGCCCCTTTGGATGCTAATTTGAACTAGAACGAAGTAATAGGACTCATAATTACCTATATTTTGAAAATTTGAGAGAACTAATGAAGCAATAAGAAGGTCTCCCTAAATGAAGACTTGTGTGAGTTGTACGCATGGTTTTGGACGCGATAGTAATGGGTTTCTCCTTTTTGACGCTAATCAAACTAGAACGAAGTAATACAACTCTTAATCACCTCTTTCTTTGTAAATTCAAAACAACCAATGAAACAATATGAAGGTCTCCCTAAATGAAGACTTGTGCGAGATCTACGCAACGTTTTGGACGTGATAGTGATGTGATTGCCCCTTTTGATGCTAATTTAAACAAGAATGAAGTAATAGGACTCATAATCACATATATTTGACAATTTGAGAGAACTAATCAAACAATAAGAAGGTCTCCCTAAATGAAGACTTGTGTGAGATGTAGACACTAAAGCAAGTATGTAGGTGCTTATTGGAGAATAAGTTCACTGAACGTGATTCGCTATGGAATACCTAATGGAGTTTTACTCGCATGTCAATAGGAATTCCTAATGTGATAGTAGTACAAGTGATCCTTGGACTTGAGATCATCATAGTATCTTGTATGTAACAAATTATACTTTGACTTATTCCTTAAGACCTTTTAAGGCATATATAGGGTATGCTTGGGTATAATGAGTTACATATGGAGATAATGAATGATCAATAAAGAATCTACCACCTCTAGTAAAAGAGGAGATATGTCCTATGTGATTCGTTAAATGACAACCCAGGAATCCTTGGCCAAGGTGAAATGAAATTAGAAAGGAGTTTTTAATTTGCATTATTTGGAGTTGTGCATTTTCTAATCGAAATACATATAATTAAATAAAATAAGACTTGACAGTAAATCCATGTCTTATATTTAATTGGGACATTGTATGGTGGAAGGATTGAATTGTATGGTAACTATTAACTCGCAGGTTCTTTTATGATTAATGTTGAAATCTATATTATCTGGAAAGTCGTTGATTGCTAGGGAGGCTATCCCTATTGTAGAATAAATATTATTTATTTAAATAAATTATTAGTTTAATTATTTATTTAAATAAGATTAAAATTATTTAATTGATTTATTCACAACCGGTTTAATATGGAGAACCTAAAGGGTCACACCATAAAAGGAAGAATAATTATTTAAGAAGGTAATGGCATAATCGTAATAATGCATTAAGTATAATTAATTTAATCTATGGTGATAGAATAAATTAAATAGCTTAATGTTTATTATTTAATATTTTGGAAATATTAAATATAAATTAATAAGAGGAGTCTTATTATATTATTACAATTATTATTATTTTAATTTCTAAAGGAGTTTAGTAATTAATTTAATATTTAGTACTCTCATTTATTCCTAATAAGATTAGGAGACAAATTAATTAATGAATTTAATTAATTATTCCCATGTGGTGGGAAGCCTAAATTAATTAAAGGAGTTTAATTAATTAAAAGAAATCCCATGTCTAATAGGATTAGAAGGGTTGGCCAATGTCTATATAAGAGAAGTCTTATAATAGATATTAGATTGATGCAATTCCAATTGTTGGAGAGTACTCCTTTTCTATAGAGGATAGAAAACTAAGGTTAAGCCAAACACCCTCCTTCTTGATAATTCCTCTTCCTTAGTGGATCACCTCTAGAGGCCAAACACTTGGGTGGCTAACGTTGATCAAAGGAAGGAATCTAACCCGGAAATTCAAGGAGATCACGAAGAACAAGGAGTTGAACTAGTACCTGTGGAAGCTTCGTTCTACAAGGGTATGATTCCATAACTTCTATTTATCGTTTTAAATTAATAATTTGCATAAAGGATGATCCGGGTAATGGTTTTGTAAAAAATTTTAAACTCTGATATACCATGCTTCCGCTAATTTTTGCAATTTGATTGCGTCACGATTTCGAATCGTTTTGAATGCACTAGTGATAGGATTGTTCGTTTTGATGCTAATCACACTAGAACGAAGTCATAGGACTCATAATCAACTCTTTCTTTGACAATTTGAGAGAACCAATGAAACAATAAGAAGGTCGCCCTAAATCAAGACTTGTGTGAGATGTACGCATCGTTTTTAACGCGATAGTCATTGATTTGGTCGTTTTGATGCTAATCAAATTAGAATGAATTAATAGGACTCCTAATTACCTCTTTCTTTGACAATTTTAGTGAACCAATGAAACAATAAGGTCTCCCTAAATGAAGACTTGTGAGAGATGTACGCATGGTTTTGGACGGGATAGTCATGGGTTTCTCCTTTTAACGCTAATCAAACTAGAACGAAGTAATACAACTCTTAATCACATCTTTCTTTCTAAATTCAAAACAACCAATGAAACAATATGAAGGTCTCCCTAAGTGTAGACTTGTGTGAGATCTACGCATCGTTTTGGACGCGATAGTGATGTGATTGCCCATTTTGATGCTAATTTCAACTAGAACGAAGTAATAGGACTCATAATCACCTATATTTTGACAATTTGAGATAACTAATCAAACAATAAGAAGGTCTCCCTAAATGAAGACTTGTGTGAGATGTACGGATCGTTTTGAATGCACTAGTGATAGGATTGCTCCTTTTGATTCTAATAAAACTAGAACGAAGTCATAGGACTCATAATCACCTATTTCTTTGACAATTTGAGAGAACCAATGAAACAATAAGAAGGTCTCCCTAAATCAAGAGTTGTGTGAGATGTACGCATCATTTTTAACGCGATAGTCATTGATTTGGTCCTTTTGATGCTAATCAAATTAGAACGAATTAATAGGACTCCTAATCACCTCTTTCTTTGACAATTTTAGAGAACCAATGAAACAATAAGAAGGTCTCTCTAAATGAAGACTTGTGTGAGATGTACGCATGGTTTTGGACGCGATAGTCATGGGTTTCTCCTTTTGACGCTAATCAAACTAGAACGAAGTAATACAACTGTTAATCACCTCTTTCTTTGTAAATTCGAAACAAGGAATGAAACAATATGAAGGTCTCCTTAAATGAAGACTTGTGTGAGATCTACGCATGGTTTTGGACGCTAATCTTACTATAACGAAGTAACACAGTCTCTAAATCACCTCTTTCTTTGTAAATTCGAAACAACCAATGAAACAGTATAAAGGTCATCCTAAATGAAGACTTGTGTGAGATCTACGCATCGTTTTGGACGCGATACTGATGTGATTGCCCCTTTGGATGCTAATTTGAACTAGAACGAAGTAATAGGACTCATAATTACCTATATTTTGAAAATTTGAGAGAACTAATGAAGCAATAAGAAGGTCTCCCTAAATGAAGACTTGTGTGAGTTGTACGCATGGTTTTGGACGCGATAGTAATGGGTTTCTCCTTTTTGACGCTAATCAAACTAGAACGAAGTAATACAACTCTTAATCACCTCTTTCTTTGTAAATTCAAAACAACCAATGAAACAATATGAAGGTCTCCCTAAATGAAGACTTGTGCGAGATCTACGCAACGTTTTGGACGTGATAGTGATGTGATTGCCCCTTTTGATGCTAATTTAAACAAGAATGAAGTAATAGGACTCATAATCACATATATTTGACAATTTGAGAGAACTAATCAAACAATAAGAAGGTCTCCCTAAATGAAGACTTGTGTGAGATGTACGAATCGTTTTGAATGCACTAGTGATAGGATTGTTCGTTTTGATGCTAATCACACTAGAACGAAGTCATAGGACTCATAATCAACTCTTTCTTTGACAATTTGAGAGAACCAATGAAACAATAAGAAGGTCGCCCTAAATCAAGACTTGTGTGAGATGTACGCATCGTTTTTAACGCGATAGTCATTGATTTGGTCGTTTTGATGCTAATCAAATTAGAATGAATTAATAGGACTCCTAATTACCTCTTTCTTTGACAATTTTAGTGAACCAATGAAACAATAAGGTCTCCCTAAATGAAGACTTGTGAGAGATGTACGCATGGTTTTGGACGGGATAGTCATGGGTTTCTCCTTTTAACGCTAATCAAACTAGAACGAAGTAATACAACTCTTAATCACATCTTTCTTTCTAAATTCAAAACAACCAATGAAACAATATGAAGGTCTCCCTAAGTGTAGACTTGTGTGAGATCTACGCATCGTTTTGGACGCGATAGTGATGTGATTGCCCATTTTGATGCTAATTTCAACTAGAACGAAGTAATAGGACTCATAATCACCTATATTTTGACAATTTGAGATAACTAATCAAACAATAAGAAGGTCTCCCTAAATGAAGACTTGTGTGAGATGTACGGATCGTTTTGAATGCACTAGTGATAGGATTGCTCCTTTTGATTCTAATAAAACTAGAACGAAGTCATAGGACTCATAATCACCTATTTCTTTGACAATTTGAGAGAACCAATGAAACAATAAGAAGGTCTCCCTAAATCAAGAGTTGTGTGAGATGTACGCATCATTTTTAACGCGATAGTCATTGATTTGGTCCTTTTGATGCTAATCAAATTAGAACGAATTAATAGGACTCCTAATCACCTCTTTACTTTGACAATTTTAGAGAACCAATGAAACAATAAGAAGGTCTCTCTAAATGAAGACTTGTGTGAGATGTACGCATGGTTTTGGACGCGATAGTCATGGGTTTCTCCTTTTGACGCTAATCAAACTAGAACGAAGTAATACAACTGTTAATCACCTCTTTCTTTGTAAATTCGAAACAAGGAATGAAACAATATGAAGGTCTCCTTAAATGAAGACTTGTGTGAGATCTACGCATGGTTTTGGACGCTAATCTTACTATAACGAAGTAACACAGTCTCTAAATCACCTCTTTCTTTGTAAATTCGAAACAACCAATGAAACAGTATAAAGGTCATCCTAAATGAAGACTTGTGTGAGATCTACGCATCGTTTTGGACGCGATACTGATGTGATTGCCCCTTTGGATGCTAATTTGAACTAGAACGAAGTAATAGGACTCATAATTACCTATATTTTGAAAATTTGAGAGAACTAATGAAGCAATAAGAAGGTCTCCCTAAATGAAGACTTGTGTGAGTTGTACGCATGGTTTTGGACGCGATAGTAATGGGTTTCTCCTTTTTGACGCTAATCAAACTAGAACGAAGTAATACAACTCTTAATCACCTCTTTCTTTGTAAATTCAAAACAACCAATGAAACAATATGAAGGTCTCCCTAAATGAAGACTTGTGCGAGATCTACGCAACGTTTTGGACGTGATAGTGATGTGATTGCCCCTTTTGATGCTAATTTAAACAAGAATGAAGTAATAGGACTCATAATCACATATATTTGACAATTTGAGAGAACTAATCAAACAATAAGAAGGTCTCCCTAAATGAAGACTTGTGTGAGATGTACGAATCGTTTTGAATGCACTAGTGATAGGATTGTTCGTTTTGATGCTAATCACACTAGAACGAAGTCATAGGACTCATAATCAACTCTTTCTTTGACAATTTGAGAGAACCAATGAAACAATAAGAAGGTCGCCCTAAATCAAGACTTGTGTGAGATGTACGCATCGTTTTTAACGCGATAGTCATTGATTTGGTCGTTTTGATGCTAATCAAATTAGAATGAATTAATAGGACTCCTAATTACCTCTTTCTTTGACAATTTTAGTGAACCAATGAAACAATAAGGTCTCCCTAAATGAAGACTTGTGAGAGATGTACGCATGGTTTTGGACGGGATAGTCATGGGTTTCTCCTTTTAACGCTAATCAAACTAGAACGAAGTAATACAACTCTTAATCACATCTTTCTTTCTAAATTCAAAACAACCAATGAAACAATATGAAGGTCTCCCTAAAGTGTAGACTTGTGTGAGATCTACGCATCGTTTTGGACGCGATAGTGATGTGATTGCCCATTTTGATGCTAATTTCAACTAGAACGAAGTAATAGGACTCATAATCACCTATATTTTGACAATTTGAGATAACTAATCAAACAATAAGAAGGTCTCCCTAAATGAAGACTTGTGTGAGATGTACGGATCGTTTTGAATGCACTAGTGATAGGATTGCTCCTTTTGATTCTAATAAAACTAGAACGAAGTCATAGGACTCATAATCACCTATTTCTTTGACAATTTGAGAGAACCAATGAAACAATAAGAAGGTCTCCCTAAATCAAGAGTTGTGTGAGATGTACGCATCATTTTTAACGCGATAGTCATTGATTTGGTCCTTTTGATGCTAATCAAATTAGAACGAATTAATAGGACTCCTAATCACCTCTTTCTTTGACAATTTTAGAGAACCAATGAAACAATAAGAAGGTCTCTCTAAATGAAGACTTGTGTGAGATGTACGCATGGTTTTGGACGCGATAGTCATGGGTTTCTCCTTTTGACGCTAATCAAACTAGAACGAAGTAATACAACTGTTAATCACCTCTTTCTTTGTAAATTCGAAACAAGGAATGAAACAATATGAAGGTCTCCTTAAATGAAGACTTGTGTGAGATCTACGCATGGTTTTGGACGCTAATCTTACTATAACGAAGTAACACAGTCTCTAAATCACCTCTTTCTTTGTAAATTCGAAACAACCAATGAAACAGTATAAAGGTCATCCTAAATGAAGACTTGTGTGAGATCTACGCATCGTTTTGGACGCGATACTGATGTGATTGCCCCTTTGGATGCTAATTTGAACTAGAACGAAGTAATAGGACTCATAATTACCTATATTTTGAAAATTTGAGAGAACTAATGAAGCAATAAGAAGGTCTCCCTAAATGAAGACTTGTGTGAGTTGTACGCATGGTTTTGGACGCGATAGTAATGGGTTTCTCCTTTTTGACGCTAATCAAACTAGAACGAAGTAATACAACTCTTAATCACCTCTTTCTTTGTAAATTCAAAACAACCAATGAAACAATATGAAGGTCTCCCTAAATGAAGACTTGTGCGAGATCTACGCAACGTTTTGGACGTGATAGTGATGTGATTGCCCCTTTTGATGCTAATTTAAACAAGAATGAAGTAATAGGACTCATAATCACATATATTTGACAATTTGAGAGAACTAATCAAACAATAAGAAGGTCTCCCTAAATGAAAACTTGTGTGAGATGTACGAATCGTTTTGAATGCACTAGTGATAGGATTGTTCGTTTTGATGCTAATCACACTAGAACGAAGTCATAGGACTCATAATCAACTCTTTCTTTGACAATTTGAGAGAACCAATGAAACAATAAGAAGGTCGCCCTAAATCAAGACTTGTGTGAGATGTACGCATCGTTTTTAACGCGATAGTCATTGATTTGGTCGTTTTGATGCTAATCAAATTAGAATGAATTAATAGGACTCCTAATTACCTCTTTCTTTGACAATTTTAGTGAACCAATGAAACAATAAGGTCTCCCTAAATGAAGACTTGTGAGAGATGTACGCATGGTTTTGGACGGGATAGTCATGGGTTTCTCCTTTTAACGCTAATCAAACTAGAACGAAGTAATACAACTCTTAATCACATCTTTCTTTCTAAATTCAAAACAACCAATGAAACAATATGAAGGTCTCCCTAAGTGTAGACTTGTGTGAGATCTACGCATCGTTTTGGACGCGATAGTGATGTGATTGCCCATTTTGATGCTAATTTCAACTAGAACGAAGTAATAGGACTCATAATCACCTATATTTTGACAATTTGAGATAACTAATCAAACAATAAGAAGGTCTCCCTAAATGAAGACTTGTGTGAGATGTACGGATCGTTTTGAATGCACTAGTGATAGGATTGCTCCTTTTGATTCTAATAAAACTAGAACGAAGTCATAGGACTCATAATCACCTATTTCTTTGACAATTTGAGAGAACCAATGAAACAATAAGAAGGTCTCCCTAAATCAAGAGTTGTGTGAGATGTACGCATCATTTTTAACGCGATAGTCATTGATTTGGTCCTTTTGATGCTAATCAAATTAGAACGAATTAATAGGACTCCTAATCACCTCTTACTTTGACAATTTTAGAGAACCAATGAAACAATAAGAAGGTCTCTCTAAATGAAGACTTGTGTGAGATGTACGCATGGTTTTGGACGCGATAGTCATGGGTTTCTCCTTTTGACGCTAATCAAACTAGAACGAAGTAATACAACTGTTAATCACCTCTTTCTTTGTAAATTCGAAACAAGGAATGAAACAATATGAAGGTCTCCTTAAATGAAGACTTGTGTGAGATCTACGCATGGTTTTGGACGCTAATCTTACTATAACGAAGTAACACAGTCTCTAAATCACCTCTTTCTTTGTAAATTCGAAACAACCAATGAAACAGTATAAAGGTCATCCTAAATGAAGACTTGTGTGAGATCTACGCATCGTTTTGGACGCGATACTGATGTGATTGCCCCTTTGGATGCTAATTTGAACTAGAACGAAGTAATAGGACTCATAATTACCTATATTTTGAAAATTTGAGAGAACTAATGAAGCAATAAGAAGGTCTCCCTAAATGAAGACTTGTGTGAGTTGTACGCATGGTTTTGGACGCGATAGTAATGGGTTTCTCCTTTTTGACGCTAATCAAACTAGAACGAAGTAATACAACTCTTAATCACCTCTTTCTTTGTAAATTCAAAACAACCAATGAAACAATATGAAGGTCTCCCTAAATGAAGACTTGTGCGAGATCTACGCAACGTTTTGGACGTGATAGTGATGTGATTGCCCCTTTTGATGCTAATTTAAACAAGAATGAAGTAATAGGACTCATAATCACATATATTTGACAATTTGAGAGAACTAATCAAACAATAAGAAGGTCTCCCTAAATGAAAACTTGTGTGAGATGTACGAATCGTTTTGAATGCACTAGTGATAGGATTGTTCGTTTTGATGCTAATCACACTAGAACGAAGTCATAGGACTCATAATCAACTCTTTCTTTGACAATTTGAGAGAACCAATGAAACAATAAGAAGGTCGCCCTAAATCAAGACTTGTGTGAGATGTACGCATCGTTTTTAACGCGATAGTCATTGATTTGGTCGTTTTGATGCTAATCAAATTAGAATGAATTAATAGGACTCCTAATTACCTCTTTCTTTGACAATTTTAGTGAACCAATGAAACAATAAGGTCTCCCTAAATGAAGACTTGTGAGAGATGTACGCATGGTTTTGGACGGGATAGTCATGGGTTTCTCCTTTTAACGCTAATCAAACTAGAACGAAGTAATACAACTCTTAATCACATCTTTCTTTCTAAATTCAAAACAACCAATGAAACAATATGAAGGTCTCCCTAAGTGTAGACTTGTGTGAGATCTACGCATCGTTTTGGACGCGATAGTGATGTGATTGCCCATTTTGATGCTAATTTCAACTAGAACGAAGTAATAGGACTCATAATCACCTATATTTTGACAATTTGAGATAACTAATCAAACAATAAGAAGGTCTCCCTAAATGAAGACTTGTGTGAGATGTACGGATCGTTTTGAATGCACTAGTGATAGGATTGCTCCTTTTGATTCTAATAAAACTAGAACGAAGTCATAGGACTCATAATCACCTATTTCTTTGACAATTTGAGAGAACCAATGAAACAATAAGAAGGTCTCCCTAAATCAAGAGTTGTGTGAGATGTACGCATCATTTTTAACGCGATAGTCATTGATTTGGTCCTTTTGATGCTAATCAAATTAGAACGAATTAATAGGACTCCTAATCACCTCTTACTTTGACAATTTTAGAGAACCAATGAAACAATAAGAAGGTCTCTCTAAATGAAGACTTGTGTGAGATGTACGCATGGTTTTGGACGCGATAGTCATGGGTTTCTCCTTTTGACGCTAATCAAACTAGAACGAAGTAATACAACTGTTAATCACCTCTTTCTTTGTAAATTCGAAACAAGGAATGAAACAATATGAAGGTCTCCTTAAATGAAGACTTGTGTGAGATCTACGCATGGTTTTGGACGCTAATCTTACTATAACGAAGTAACACAGTCTCTAAATCACCTCTTTCTTTGTAAATTCGAAACAACCAATGAAACAGTATAAAGGTCATCCTAAATGAAGACTTGTGTGAGATCTACGCATCGTTTTGGACGCGATACTGATGTGATTGCCCCTTTGGATGCTAATTTGAACTAGAACGAAGTAATAGGACTCATAATTACCTATATTTTGAAAATTTGAGAGAACTAATGAAGCAATAAGAAGGTCTCCCTAAATGAAGACTTGTGTGAGTTGTACGCATGGTTTTGGACGCGATAGTAATGGGTTTCTCCTTTTTGACGCTAATCAAACTAGAACGAAGTAATACAACTCTTAATCACCTCTTTCTTTGTAAATTCAAAACAACCAATGAAACAATATGAAGGTCTCCCTAAATGAAGACTTGTGCGAGATCTACGCAACGTTTTGGACGTGATAGTGATGTGATTGCCCCTTTTGATGCTAATTTAAACAAGAATGAAGTAATAGGACTCATAATCACATATATTTGACAATTTGAGAGAACTAATCAAACAATAAGAAGGTCTCCCTAAATGAAAACTTGTGTGAGATGTACGAATCGTTTTGAATGCACTAGTGATAGGATTGTTCGTTTTGATGCTAATCACACTAGAACGAAGTCATAGGACTCATAATCACCTCTTTCTTTGACAATTTGAGAGAACCAATGAAACAATAAGAAGGTCGCCCTAAATCAAGACTTGTGTGAGATGTACGCATCGTTTTTAACGCGATAGTCATTGATTTGGTCGTTTTGATGCTAATCAAATTAGAATGAATTAATAGGACTCCTAATTACCTCTTTCTTTGACAATTTTAGTGAACCAATGAAACAATAAGGTCTCCCTAAATGAAGACTTGTGAGAGATGTACGCATGGTTTTGGACGGGATAGTCATGGGTTTCTCCTTTTAACGCTAATCAAACTAGAACGAAGTAATACAACTCTTAATCACATCTTTCTTTCTAAATTCAAAACAACCAATGAAACAATATGAAGGTCTCCCTAAGTGTAGACTTGTGTGAGATCTACGCATCGTTTTGGACGCGATAGTGATGTGATTGCCCATTTTGATGCTAATTTCAACTAGAACGAAGTAATAGGACTCATAATCACCTATATTTTGACAATTTGAGATAACTAATCAAACAATAAGAAGGTCTCCCTAAATGAAGACTTGTGTGAGATGTACGGATCGTTTTGAATGCACTAGTGATAGGATTGCTCCTTTTGATTCTAATAAAACTAGAACGAAGTCATAGGACTCATAATCACCTATTTCTTTGACAATTTGAGAGAACCAATGAAACAATAAGAAGGTCTCCCTAAATCAAGAGTTGTGTGAGATGTACGCATCATTTTTAACGCGATAGTCATTGATTTGGTCCTTTTGATGCTAATCAAATTAGAACGAATTAATAGGACTCCTAATCACCTCTTTCTTTGACAATTTTAGAGAACCAATGAAACAATAAGAAGGTCTCTCTAAATGAAGACTTGTGTGAGATGTACGCATGGTTTTGGACGCGATAGTCATGGGTTTCTCCTTTTGACGCTAATCAAACTAGAACGAAGTAATACAACTGTTAATCACCTCTTTCTTTGTAAATTCGAAACAAGGAATGAAACAATATGAAGGTCTCCTTAAATGAAGACTTGTGTGAGATCTACGCATGGTTTTGGACGCTAATCTTACTATAACGAAGTAACACAGTCTCTAAATCACCTCTTTCTTTGTAAATTCGAAACAACCAATGAAACAGTATAAAGGTCATCCTAAATGGAGACTTGTGTGAGATCTACGCATCGTTTTGGACGCGATACTGATGTGATTGCCCCTTTGGATGCTAATTTGAACTAGAACGAAGTAATAGGACTCATAATTACCTATATTTTGAAAATTTGAGAGAACTAATGAAGCAATAAGAAGGTCTCCCTAAATGAAGACTTGTGTGAGTTGTACGCATGGTTTTGGACGCGATAGTAATGGGTTTCTCCTTTTGACGCTAATCAAACTAGAACGAAGTAATACAACTCTTAATCACCTCTTTCTTTGTAAATTCAAAACAACCAATGAAACAATATGAAGGTCTCCCTAAATGAAGACTTGTGCGAGATCTACGCAACGTTTTGGACGTGATAGTGATGTGATTGCCCCTTTTGATGCTAATTTAAACAAGAATGAAGTAATAGGACTCATAATCACATATATTTTGACAATTTGAGATAACTAATCAAACAATAAGAAGGTCTCCCTAAATGAAGACTTGTGTGAGATGTACGAATCGTTTTGAATGCACTAGTGATAGGATTGTTCCTTTTGATTCAAATAAAACTAGAACGAAGTCATAGGACTCATAATCACCTATTTCTTTGACAATTTGAGAGAACCAATGAAACAATAAGAAGGTCGCCCTAAATCAAGACTTGTGTGAGATGTACGCATCATTTTTAACGAGATAGTAATTGATTTGGTCCTTTTGATGCTAATCAAATTAGAACGAATTAATAGGACTCCTAATCACCTCTTTCTTTGACAATTTTAGAGAACCAATGAAACAATAAGAAGGTCTCTCTAAATGAAGACTTGTGTGAGATGTACGCATGGTTTTGGACGCGATAGTCATGGGTTTCTCCTTTTGACGCTAATCAAACTAGAACGAAGTAATACAACTGTTAATCACCTCTTTCTTTGTAAATTCGAAACAAGGAATGAAACAATATGAAGGTCTCCTTAAATGAAGACTTGTGTGAGATCTACGCATGGTTTTGGACGCTAATCTTACTATAACGAAGTAACACAGTCTCTAAATCACCTCTTTCTTTGTAAATTCGAAACAACCAATGAAACAGTATAAAGGTCATCCTAAATGGAGACTTGTGTGAGATCTACGCATCGTTTTGGACGCGATACTGATGTGATTGCCCCTTTGGATGCTAATTTGAACTAGAACGAAGTAATAGGACTCATAATTACCTATATTTTGAAAATTTGAGAGAACTAATGAAGCAATAAGAAGGTCTCCCTAAATGAAGACTTGTGTGAGTTGTACGCATGGTTTTGGACGCGATAGTAATGGGTTTCTCCTTTTTGACGCTAATCAAACTAGAACGAAGTAATACAACTCTTAATCACCTCTTTCTTTGTAAATTCAAAACAACCAATGAAACAATATGAAGGTCTCCCTAAATGAAGACTTGTGCGAGATCTACGCAACGTTTTGGACGTGATAGTGATGTGATTGCCCCTTTTGATGCTAATTTAAACAAGAATGAAGTAATAGGACTCATAATCACATATATTTGACAATTTGAGAGAACTAATCAAACAATAAGAAGGTCTCCCTAAATGAAAACTTGTGTGAGATGTACGAATCGTTTTGAATGCACTAGTGATAGGATTGTTCGTTTTGATGCTAATCACACTAGAACGAAGTCATAGGACTCATAATCACCTCTTTCTTTGACAATTTGAGAGAACCAATGAAACAATAAGAAGGTCGCCCTAAATCAAGACTTGTGTGAGATGTACGCATCGTTTTTAACGCGATAGTCATTGATTTGGTCGTTTTGATGCTAATCAAATTAGAATGAATTAATAGGACTCCTAATTACCTCTTTCTTTGACAATTTTAGTGAACCAATGAAACAATAAGGTCTCCCTAAATGAAGACTTGTGAGAGATGTACGCATGGTTTTGGACGGGATAGTCATGGGTTTCTCCTTTTAACGCTAATCAAACTAGAACGAAGTAATACAACTCTTAATCACATCTTTCTTTCTAAATTCAAAACAACCAATGAAACAATATGAAGGTCTCCCTAAGTGTAGACTTGTGTGAGATCTACGCATCGTTTTGGACGCGATAGTGATGTGATTGCCCATTTTGATGCTAATTTCAACTAGAACGAAGTAATAGGACTCATAATCACCTATATTTTGACAATTTGAGATAACTAATCAAACAATAAGAAGGTCTCCCTAAATGAAGACTTGTGTGAGATGTACGGATCGTTTTGAATGCACTAGTGATAGGATTGCTCCTTTTGATTCTAATAAAACTAGAACGAAGTCATAGGACTCATAATCACCTATTTCTTTGACAATTTGAGAGAACCAATGAAACAATAAGAAGGTCTCCCTAAATCAAGAGTTGTGTGAGATGTACGCATCATTTTTAACGCGATAGTCATTGATTTGGTCCTTTTGATGCTAATCAAATTAGAACGAATTAATAGGACTCCTAATCACCTCTTTCTTTGACAATTTTAGAGAACCAATGAAACAATAAGAAGGTCTCTCTAAATGAAGACTTGTGTGAGATGTACGCATGGTTTTGGACGCGATAGTCATGGGTTTCTCCTTTTGACGCTAATCAAACTAGAACGAAGTAATACAACTGTTAATCACCTCTTTCTTTGTAAATTCGAAACAAGGAATGAAACAATATGAAGGTCTCCTTAAATGAAGACTTGTGTGAGATCTACGCATGGTTTTGGACGCTAATCTTACTATAACGAAGTAACACAGTCTCTAAATCACCTCTTTCTTTGTAAATTCGAAACAACCAATGAAACAGTATAAAGGTCATCCTAAATGAAGACTTGTGTGAGATCTACGCATCGTTTTGGACGCGATACTGATGTGATTGCCCCTTTGGATGCTAATTTGAACTAGAACGAAGTAATAGGACTCATAATTACCTATATTTTGAAAATTTGAGAGAACTAATGAAGCAATAAGAAGGTCTCCCTAAATGAAGACTTGTGTGAGTTGTACGCATGGTTTTGGACGCGATAGTAATGGGTTTCTCCTTTTTGACGCTAATCAAACTAGAACGAAGTAATACAACTCTTAATCACCTCTTTCTTTGTAAATTCAAAACAACCAATGAAACAATATGAAGGTCTCCCTAAATGAAGACTTGTGCGAGATCTACGCAACGTTTTGGACGTGATAGTGATGTGATTGCCCCTTTTGATGCTAATTTAAACAAGAATGAAGTAATAGGACTCATAATCACATATATTTGACAATTTGAGAGAACTAATCAAACAATAAGAAGGTCTCCCTAAATGAAAACTTGTGTGAGATGTACGAATCGTTTTGAATGCACTAGTGATAGGATTGTTCGTTTTGATGCTAATCACACTAGAACGAAGTCATAGGACTCATAATCACCTCTTTCTTTGACAATTTGAGAGAACCAATGAAACAATAAGAAGGTCGCCCTAAATCAAGACTTGTGTGAGATGTACGCATCGTTTTTAACGCGATAGTCATTGATTTGGTCGTTTTGATGCTAATCAAATTAGAATGAATTAATAGGACTCCTAATTACCTCTTTCTTTGACAATTTTAGTGAACCAATGAAACAATAAGGTCTCCCTAAATGAAGACTTGTGAGAGATGTACGCATGGTTTTGGACGGGATAGTCATGGGTTTCTCCTTTTAACGCTAATCAAACTAGAACGAAGTAATACAACTCTTAATCACATCTTTCTTTCTAAATTCAAAACAACCAATGAAACAATATGAAGGTCTCCCTAAGTGTAGACTTGTGTGAGATCTACGCATCGTTTTGGACGCGATAGTGATGTGATTGCCCATTTTGATGCTAATTTCAACTAGAACGAAGTAATAGGACTCATAATCACCTATATTTTGACAATTTGAGATAACTAATCAAACAATAAGAAGGTCTCCCTAAATGAAGACTTGTGTGAGATGTACGGATCGTTTTGAATGCACTAGTGATAGGATTGCTCCTTTTGATTCTAATAAAACTAGAACGAAGTCATAGGACTCATAATCACCTATTTCTTTGACAATTTGAGAGAACCAATGAAACAATAAGAAGGTCTCCCTAAATCAAGAGTTGTGTGAGATGTACGCATCATTTTTAACGCGATAGTAATTGATTTGGTCCTTTTGATGCTAATCAAATTAGAACGAATTAATAGGACTCCTAATCACCTCTTTCTTTGACAATTTTAGAGAACCAATGAAACAATAAGAAGGTCTCTCTAAATGAAGACTTGTGTGAGATGTACGCATGGTTTTGGACGCGATAGTCATGGGTTTCTCCTTTTGACGCTAATCAAACTAGAACGAAGTAATACAACTGTTAATCACCTCTTTCTTTGTAAATTCGAAACAAGGAATGAAACAATATGAAGGTCTCCATAATTGAAGACTTGTGTGAGATCTACGCACTGGTTTTGGACGCTAATCTTACTATACGAAGTAACACAGTCTCTAAATCACCTCTTTCTTTGTAAATTCGAAACAACCAATGAAACAGTATAAAGGTCATCCTAAATGAAGACTTGTGTGAGATCTACGCATCGTTTTGGATGCGATACTAATGTTATTGCCCCTTTGGATGCTAATTTGAACTAGAACGAAGTAATAGGACTCATAATTACCTATATTTTGAAAATTTGAGAGAACTAATGAAGCAATAAGAAGGTCTCCCTAAATGAAGACTTGTGTGAGTTGTACGCATGGTTTTGGACGGGATAGTCATGGGTTTCTCCTTTTAACGCTAATCAAACTAGAACGAAGTAATACAACTCTTAATCACATCTTTCTTTCTAAATTCAAAACGACCAATGAAACAATATGAAGGTCTCCCTAAATGTAGACTTGTGTGAGATCTACGCATAGTTTTGGACGCGATAGTGATGTGATTGCCCATTTTGATGCTAATTTCAACTAGAACGAAGTAATAGGACTCATAATCACCTATATTTTGACAATTTGAGATAACTAATCAAACAATAAGAAGGTCTCCCTAAATGAAGACTTGTGTGAGATGTACGGATCGTTTTGAATGCACTAGTGATAGGATTGCTCCTTTTGATTCTAATAAAACTAGAACGAAGTCATAGGACTCATAATCACCTATTTCTTTGACAATTTGAGAGAACCAATGAAACAATAAGAAGGTCGCCCTAAATCAAGACTTGTGTGAGATGTACGCATCATTTTTAACGCGATAGTAATTGATTTGGTCCTTTTGATGCTAATCAAATTAGAACGAATTAATAGGACTCCTAATCACCTCTTTCTTTGACAATTTTAGAGAACCAATGAAACAATAAGAAGGTCTCTCTAAATGAAGACTTGTGTGAGATGTACGCATGGTTTTGGACGCGATAGTCATGGGTTTCTCCTTTTGACGCTAATCAAACTAGAACGAAGTAATACAACTGTTAATCACCTCTTTCTTTGTAAATTCGAAACAAGGAATGAAACAATATGAAGGTCTCCTTAATTGAAGACTTGTGTGAGATCTACGCATGGTTTTGGACGCTAATCTTACTATAACGAAGTAACACAGTCTCTAAATCACCTCTTTCTTTGTAAATTCGAAACAACCAATGAAACAGTATAAAGGTCATCCTAAATGAAGACTTGTGTGAGATCTACGCATCGTTTTGGACGCGATACTGATGTGATTGCCCCTTTGGATGCTAATTTGAACTAGAACGAAGTAATAGGACTCATAATTACCTATATTTTGAAAATTTGAGAGAACTAATGAAGCAATAAGAAGGTCTCCCTAAATGAAGACTTGTGTGAGTTGTACGCATGGTTTTGGAAGCGATAGTAATGGGTTTCTCCTTTTTGACGCTAATCAAACTAGAACGAAGTAATACAACTCTTAATCACCTCTTTCTTTGTAAATTCAAAACAACCAATGAAACAATATGAAGGTCTCCCTAAATAAAGACTTGTGCGAGATCTACGCAACGTTTTGGACGTAATAGTGATGTGATTGCCTCTTTTGATGCTAATTTAAACAAGAATGAAGTAATAGGACTCATAATCACATATATTTGACAATTTGAGAGAACTAATCAAACAATAAGAAGGTCTCCCTAAATGAAAACTTGTGTGAGATGTACGAATCGTTTTGAATGCACTAGTGATAGGATTGTTCGTTTTGATGCTAATCACACTAGAACGAAGTCATAGGACTCATAATCACCTCTTTCTTTGACAATTTGAGAGAACCAATGAAACAATAAGAAGGTCGCCCTAAATGAAGACTTGTGTGAGATGTACGCATCGTTTTTAACGCGATAGTCATTGATTTGGTCGTTTTGATGCTAATCAAATTAGAATGAATTAATAGGACTCCTAATTACCTCTTTCTTTGACAATTTTAGTGAACCAATGAAACAATAAGGTCTCCCTAAATGAAGACTTGTGAGAGATGTACGCATGGTTTTGGACGGGATAGTCATGGGTTTCTCCTTTTAACGCTAATCAAACTAGAACGAAGTAATACAACTCTTAATCACATCTTTCTTTCTAAATTCAAAACGACCAATGAAACTGTGACACCCCCAAATCCGGGTACTTCAATTTCCACGGGACTTGGTGTTCACTGTACAAATATCATCTATCTATCTACCCATAGTAAATGCAAACCATGAAATAAATAGAAATAATCCTCCCCTTGTGGGGTTACAACATCTGAAAAGAAATACATCAATCCCAGGTCGTACTTAACCTTAAATATCAAATGCGGAAATATAACTAATTAAATAAGTTTTACACAACTTTAACATAAGTCTGAAACATAAACACATAAAATAAACAACAAGTCTTCATCACTTGTTGACTTTGCCCTTGCCTTTGCTAGTAGAAGGCTCGTCAGACCTTTCGTTCTTAACTGCAATGTTATTATTACGCAAGAGTGAGCACGGTTGCCCACAAGTATAATAATATGACAACAATATAATAACATGCGAGTGAATCAAGGACATCTGAATAAAGAAACTCAACTTTTGACTCGAGGATAAATAACAGGAATCAAAATATCATCTGAGGGTCATAAGACCTTGAACTATGTCCTAGGTTGTAAAGTGTTTATACTTAAAACCTTTAACAGTCATAAGACTATGGACTCTACTTCTCGTACTTAGGGGGATCAGCCCTTAGTACCATATTGTGCACAATATCTCAACGCTAAAGCGTAAATAATCCCCTTTTACAGGGTTGTTCATCTCAGTTTTGACATCAGAGTCCGCACCAAAGGAAGTTTGGTTTGGATAAGCTCAATAAGTATTTTGGAATTTAGAACGTTCATCAACTATGGACTAGTCGAATCAATAAGGGTTCACTAGTCCTATAAGGTTCAACAATAACATCGATATTCAACTTGAATAATAAATCTCAAGAGTATACAATCGAATAAGTATTGTATCACTGAATCATGCTTTTAAAAGAGTTACAATATGTAATATGAATTTCGAACTTGAACAATTAAAAACACGAGCTTACTCGATATAGAAACACAAGTCTAAGGCTTAATAAATGAATAAATTAGAATTTAGGGAACTTGCTAAATCAATAAATTAGGGATAGGATACTTGCCTCTTGCACAAGCTACAATTATAATTCACGTTCTTTATTAAACCCTACACATCAATACGTTCACAATACAAATTAATCAATAACTCGATATACGTATCGAATCACACACATCGGTCTTGAGCACGTTATTGGACTATACAATTAACGATTCAAGTCATGTAATTAACTTATTAATTACTCACGTAATATAAGTTATTAACCTCTTATTATATGTTTAGCATATCTTTATGTTCATTACATTAGGTTTTAAACCACCTCTTAGAACACACGAACACTTAGCAAAAAAATTTCAAATTTCTGCAAGGGGCGCGGCCGCGCGCCAGTTACCCTTGGGACCAGCGCGGCCGCGCGTCAACGCAGACCCAGATTTCCAGTTCGCGAATGACACACAGAGCAACCCAAATAAATCCAAATTAAACTAACGAAATGAATTTAAGGCTACCCATGAGATATAGAATTTACAGAAACATCATAACATGTTCTAAGCATGCTTTTAACACTTTAAATCACGAAATTACACAAATCACAACATTTAATTTCACTATTTTCAACATTTTATAAAGTTTTGAAAGAAAACAAGAATTCAACGTTACGGATTCGTTATAACACCGAATCCGTTCGTTTAACTTCCATTTTGTTCGTTTAAATGTACACAATCACATTCAAGTGTTAATTTAAGTTAAATAAACGCATAAGGTGTGTAAATTTTGTACGTAAGGGCCATATGGGCCATACGTACAATTTTTACACTCTGTAACTTTTGAAAACCCAATTATCAACAAAATTCCATGGTGTGATCACTGAAAGTTATGCATATATGGCATATAATATGTTATGGACATCAATTAATATATATATAGCCATATCATGAACAAGTCATCAATTTAGTCTTTTACAGAAAACTTCAAAGTACGTTAATGGAAGTTTTGAAAACTTAATTAAGACGTAATTACATAAAATTGATCACTGTGATTTATGTATACATGGTATAAAACATGTTATAAACATAATTTAACCCATATAAAACCATATAACCAACAATGATTCAAAATTGACGATTACAGAGAACTTCAAAGTACGTAAAAATAGAAAGCTTAAAACTTAATATAACTGAATTTACCCTTGCTAGTTGGTGAAGATGATTCAAGGATGATGATATAAATTTCTCAAATTCTTCTCCCTCAATCTTTTCTCTCAAAATTCTCTCTGACTCTCTAAGTTTTTATTTCCTCTGATATGAATATATGAATTGATATAGTATATATGTATATAAGTATAATACGTATAATATATAATGGGTGAGTGGTTGTCAGTTGGTCCCTTAGTGGGTTAACTGACCAACTCCCCTTAAGGCCTTGTTTGGCTAGCTTAAGGAATCCCTTCTCATTTATTTTAATTAATTTATTATAATATAGTTAATTAATGTCACACCCAATTAAATCAAATAATGCTATTTAAATCAATTAAATAAAATAGCATAAATCTACATTAAATCACATAGTCACATAATTAAAATTCTTATTTATTAATTATGTCTAATCATAAATCTCTAATTAATTATTAAATTAATTAGAATAACATTATGCTTATTAATTAATATATTAATCAAATAAGCTCAATTAAATACATACTTTGAATATAAAAATTCACCACATTAATTTAACTAATGTGACACATATAATTAAATTAATCTACCACAAATTCATCAATTAATTATTTAACTCAATAATTAAATCATCAAAAAAATATTTATTTAATTCAATAAATATTCAAAATAAATTACAAATTCACCACATTAATTTAACTAATGTGACACATATAATTAAATTAATCTACCACAAATTCATCAATTAATTATTTAACTCAATAATTAAATCATCAAAAATATTTATTTAATTCAATAAATATTCAAAATAAATTACAAAAATCTTGTTTGTCACATCTTTCCCCCCTTAAAAGGATTCTGTCCCCAGAATCACGGTTCAATTAAATTTCGTCCCGTTACATTCTCCCCCCCTTACAAAGATTCTGTCCCCAGAATCGCATAAACAAAAAAATTAAGTAAATAAATCTGGGTAATTCTTCATCATATGCTCTTCGAGTTCCCACGTAGCTTCTTCAGCATTGTGGTTCCTCCAAATTACCTTAACAGAAGGTATAATTTTATTTCTGAGGACTTGCTCTTTCCTGTCAACAATCTGAACAGGAATTTCTTCATAGGATAAGTCTTTCTCAAAATGTAGGGGTTCATATTCAATCACATGTTTGTAATCGGGTTTGTAGGGGCGTAAAACTGACACATGAAAGACGTTGTGGACATTCTCAAGCGCCGGAGGTAAGGCTACCTCATACGCAACTTCTCCAATCCTTCGCAGTACTTCAAAGGGTCCAATGAACCTTGGGCTCAATTTTCCCTTCTTACCGAATCTGATCTTCCCCTTCCAGGGAGAGACTTTCAAGAACACATAGCTACCCGATTCAAACTCAACGTTCTTACGGTGTGGATCGGCGTATTTCTTCTGCCTATCCTGAGCTGCTACCAGTCTTGTTCTGATCACTTTGACTATCTCTGCTGTCTGCTGTACCAGTTCTGGACCTAATAGTTGTCTCTCGCCAACTTCATCCCAGTATAGCGGGGTTCTGCATTTTCTTCCGTACAACGCTTCGTAAGGCGGCATGCCAATACTAGCGTGGTAACTGTTGTTGTAACCGAATTCCACAAGCGGTAGGTGATCATCCCAATTTCCTTTAAAATCCATGATGCATGCTCTCAACATATCTTCCAATGTCTGGATCGTTCTTTCACTCTGCCCATCTGTCTGAGGGTGATAAGCCGTACTCATTCTCAACTGTGTCCCCATGCATTCTTGTAGTCGCTTCCAGAAGTTCGATGTGAAACGCGGATCTCTGTCGGAAATAATTGACACCGGAACTCCGTGCCTCGAAACAATCTCTTTCACATATAGCCTTGCCAACTGGTCTAAGTTGAATCTGATTTTAATCGGAAGGAAGTGTGCGGATTTCGTCAGTCGGTCAACGATAACCCATACTGCGTCGTAGCCTTTCTGAGTCGTCGGAAGGCCAACCACGAAATCCATCGTAATGTGTTCCCATTTCCATTCTGGGATTTCCAGGGGTTGTAGCAAACCACTTGGTCTCTGATGTTCTGCTTTCACTTTCTGACAGGTTAGACACTTTGCAACACACTCAGCAACATCTCGTTTCAAATTTGGCCACCAGAAGTGCTGTCGAAGATCCTGGTACATCTTGGTACTACCGGGGTGAATTGAATACCGTGAGCTATGAGCCTCTCTCAAAATGTCATCCTTAATTTCTGGCACTGACGGTACCCGAACTCTATTCTCAAATCTCAGTAGTCCCTCACTGTCTATCTTGAATCTCGGTTCGGTTCCTTCAGATATCTTTTTCTTAACCTTCTCACATTCTTCGTCCTGAAGTTGAGCTTCCTTAACTTTATCCAATAGGGTTGTACCAGCTTGAATCTGAAACAACTTCTCGTCAATCTCCATCGAATACTTCACTTCCAATTTCAGCTTTTCCATTGCTGAAATTAGTTCCTCCTGAGTAGTCAACATCATCAATTTCTCCCGACCCTTTCTGCTTAAGGCGTCGGCAACCACATTAGCCTTACCCGGATGGTATAAGATTTCACAGTCATAATCCTTAATTAACTCCAGCCACCTTCTCTGGCGCATATTCAAGTCCTTCTGTGTAAAGATATATTTCAGACTCTTGTGGTCTGTATATATTTCACACTTCTCCCCATAGAGATAGTGTCTCCAAATTTTTAAAGCAAATACCACGGCAGCTAACTCCAAGTCATGGGTCGGATACCCCTTCTCATAGTCTTTCAATTGTCGTGACGCATACGCAATGACCCTGCCGTTTTGCATAAGCACACAGCCAAGTCCTTTATGCGACGCATCACTATAAACCACAAAATTGCCTGTGTCGTCCGGAAGGGATAACACAGGTGCTGAACTCAACCTCCTCTTGAGCTCTTGGAAACTTTCCTCACACTTCTCTGTCCAAACGAATTTCACCGATTTTCTAGTCAAATTTGTCAGCGGAGTTGCGATCTTGGAAAAGTCCTGAATAAATCTTCTATAATAACCCGCCAATCCAAGAAAACTCCTCACTTCCGACGGTGTTTTCGGCAGATCCCAGTTCATCACAGCTTCGACTTTAGAGGGATCTACCGAAATTCCGTCCTTGTCGATCACATGTCCAAGAAATTGCACTCTTTCAATCCAGAATTCACATTTAGAAAATTTGGCGTACAACTTCTCTCTTCTCAACGCCTCTAATGTTAACTTCAGATGTTCTACATGTTCTTCCTTGGTCTTCGAGTATACCAAAATATCGTCGATAAAGACCACCACGAATTTGTCCAAAAACGGCTTGAACACTCCATTCATTAAGCCCATGAATGCTGCAGGAGCATTCGTTAGACCAAATGACATTACCAAAAATTCGTAGTGACCATATCGAGTCCTAAATGCTGTCTTTGGAACATCCTCTGGCCTCACCTTCAGCTGATGATAGCCACTCCTCAAGTCTATCTTTGAAAAGTACCTTGCACCCTTCAATTGGTCGAACAGATCGTCGATCCTCGGTAATGGATATCTATTCTTAATTGTGACCTTATTCAGTTCTCTGTAGTCGATGCAAAGCCGCATCGTCCCGTCCTTCTTCTTCACAAATAACACCGGCGCTCCCCACGGCGATACGCTCGGTTGGATGTACTTCTTGTCCAGTAACTCTTGTAGTTGTACCATTAACTCTTTCATCTCTACCGGAGCCATCCGGTATGGTGCCTTCGATATTGGGGCCGTCCCTGGCGCCAAATCGATCACAAACTCAACCTCTCTATCTGGCGGAAGTCCTGGCAGATCATCCGGAAATACGTCTAAGAAGTCCCTCACGACTGGTATATCTTCTAATTTCGAATTTTCTTTACGACTATCGACTATGTAGGCTAAATATCCTACACAGCCTTGTCTTAACAACTTCCTGGCCTGCATCATCGTCAGACAACTCGCTTGTCTAGGCGATTTACTGCCATAAAACACAACCTTTGACGGGGTCATAAGGTTGATACACTTCCTCTGGCAATCAATTACAGCCCCATAATTGACTAGCCAATCCATTCCCAGAATAACATCGAATTCCCCAAGTCTAATCGGGATAAGATTTACGTTCATAATGTTACCCTTAATATCTACTCTACAGTTCTTGTGTACATACTTAACAGGGATTACTTCTCTATTCGCAATCTCTATATTCATGGGGTATTCTAACTCGTCCATAGGAAGTTCTAAGTTCTTAGCAAAGTCATCGGATATAAATGAACAAGTAGCACCCGAATCAAATAGTACATAAGCATTAACTTTATTGATCGGAATGATACCTGACACCACATCGCGAGACTGCACAGCATCCTGCACGGTCATGTTGAAGGTCCTGGCGGTTGGTCGGTTGGTTGCGGTTGGTCCCGTGATAGTTAAAGCACTTCCACCGCTGTTTCCCCTGTTTCCACCTGATCCTTCCCTTCCAGATCCCTTCTTGGGACAGTCCCTTGCCAGATGGTCCTTTGAGCCGCAAGTGAAGCAAGCGCCCTTCTTTGGGTTCGGACAGTTAGGTGCTATGTGGCCTTCCTGACCACAATTATAACATACTCGTTTTCCCTTCATACAGACCCCCAGGTGAGCTTTCCCGCAAGTCGAACAAGCTTCGATCCTCTTTTTCTGACCACCTTGCTGATTCCCAGTCGATGAGTTATCATTCCACCTCCTCTTCTGATTATTACTCCCTCCCGTGTTGCTACCACTAGCCTTGTTAATTCCTTCACCTTCACTCTTCTTCTTTTTCTGATCTTGGTTATACTTTGTAACTGCATCACTCCCGCCTTCAGCGAGAATGGCCTTCTCCAACACCCCAGCAAAAGTGTTCAATTGGAACATTGACACTTTGCTATACAACCAGGGCTTCAGGCCCTGTTCAAACCTCCTTGCCTTCCTCTGATCGGTGTGCACTTGATACGTGGCAAACCTAGCCAACTCATTGAATTTCGCCGCATATTCTGGTACGGACATATTTCCCTGTTTCAGTTCCAAGAACTGGACCTCCATTTGATTCTGCGAGCTGGTCGGAAAGTACATCTCGAAGAACATCTCCTTGAACCTCTCCCAGGTAATCACACCTTCACCTCCCCGGACCTTATTCGCTTGCCACCAATAGCTGGCCTCAGATTTCAGCATGAACGTTGCATAGGCGGTTTTCTGGTCCTCTCTGACTCTGGCGACGTCAAAAACTTTTTCCATCTCCATGACCCAGGTTTGAGCTTCTATCGGGTTCATGGTGCCTTTAAACTCTGGCGGTCCCACCGCCTTGAAGTCCTTGAACGTTGTGGCCGGTGGAGCTTGAGGTTGGTTGTTAAGCGCTCCAGCAAGTAAGTTCGCCAACTGCTGAACGGGGTTAGCATTGGCGTCGTTGTTGTTGTTAGTTGACCCTTCTTGGGCCTGTTGACGGTTAGATCGTCTCCTTGGCGGCATTTTACTGTTAGGAAATACGCGTATTAGAACTTTATTCAATCTTTTAAATATCTAAGGCTTAACTTAAACATTTAGACACAATCAGTCAACACATTATCTCAAATAAACTCTGATATATTACTAAATCAAAAGTTTTAACATAATACGATAGCATCACTGCTATTTACATCAACTATCCTGAGATAAAGAATCTACAGGATTTAAAACATAAAATATTCCTCTGTTTATAAACACATTGGAATTTACATTATTAACTACCAGATAGGTTTCACAAAATCAAATGTTCCTATCACTGCCCATTAAGGCGACGAACAGCTTTGCCACGCTCTTCTTCCATAATCCGAGACATCGTCCTGCGATCTAGCATGTACGACGGTAGTCCTTCAAACTGAATTGGGTACCTCATAACCCGATCCTGGGCCTCGTCAATTGCATACTGAAGTATAGAGTACGTCTCTTCAAGCTTGGCCTTCTTCGCCCGACAATTATCTTCTGCGAGATCTGCTCGTCGTGATTCCCTTACCCAAGCCTCCTCTGCTATGGCCAGCCTTGCTGATTTCTCTTTTAGTTCATTCTTCAATTCCTCAATTTCCTCTGACTTCTGCTCGGTTTGGCCCTTCTCGTGAGCCAAATTCCACTCTACATTTCCCAAACGTGTGTGAAGAGCCTCAACCTCTCCATCTCTCAGCTCGATGGTAGACTGTTGAGTAACCGACCGCTCCCTCAGCTCCTGAACAGTCTCCCTCAGCTCCTGAACAGTATCACGTAACTCTATGTTACGGTCATACAGCTCGTCATACATCTCAGCACTGATAGAGCTCGGCGGGAACTCTTCAGGGTCTTCCTCCTCCTCTTCAGCTGCCTCAGCCTGAACTTCAATCTCCTCAGGGTCTTCCTCAGAGTCCTCCTCTGAATTAGACACCGGCACAATCTCCTGACCAATGACTGTGATCAAGGGTGATGGCTCTCGTCGGACTAACTGCTCCCAAACTACGTGGATATCTCGGGGCTCCTCCTCTCTAGCCTCTAGGGGTACAAGGTCCCTGGACTGACTAGGTTCTCCAGCATTCGTCATCCTGACAAATAAAATTTTAAGTTTTAGTAATTACGTGATGCTAATCGAGACTCGAATATATAAGTATAAGCACGTAGCACATAAGGTAAGTTATTATCTTTCTTAGAACTCGATAAGAGTTATCATTACTATGTTCTCGATCTCTAAAAAGGCTACTATCCTAAGGTTTTTCCCCACCTAAGGTTCATAACCTACAGCTTTGATACCAACCTGTGACACCCCCAAATCCGGGTACTTCAATTTCCACGGGACTTGGTGTTCACTGTACAAATATCATCTATCTATCTACCCATAGTAAATGCAAACCATGAAATAAATAGAAATAATCCTCCCCTTGTGGGGTTACAACATCTGAAAAGAAATACATCAATCCCAGGTCGTACTTAACCTTAAATATCAAATGCGGAAATATAACTAATTAAATAAGTTTTACACAACTTTAACATAAGTCTGAAACATAAACACATAAAATAAACAACAAGTCTTCATCACTTGTTGACTTTGCCCTTGCCTTTGCTAGTAGAAGGCTCGTCAGACCTTTCGTTCTTAACTGCAATGTTATTATTACGCAAGAGTGAGCACGGTTGCCCACAAGTATAATAATATGACAACAATATAATAACATGCGAGTGAATCAAGGACATCTGAATAAAGAAACTCAACTTTTGACTCGAGGATAAATAACAGGAATCAAAATATCATCTGAGGGTCATAAGACCTTGAACTATGTCCTAGGTTGTAAAGTGTTTATACTTAAAACCTTTAACAGTCATAAGACTATGGACTCTACTTCTCGTACTTAGGGGGATCAGCCCTTAGTACCATATTGTGCACAATATCTCAACGCTAAAGCGTAAATAATCCCCTTTTACAGGGTTGTTCATCTCAGTTTTGACATCAGAGTCCGCACCAAAGGAAGTTTGGTTTGGATAAGCTCAATAAGTATTTTGGAATTTAGAACGTTCATCAACTATGGACTAGTCGAATCAATAAGGGTTCACTAGTCCTATAAGGTTCAACAATAACATCGATATTCAACTTGAATAATAAATCTCAAGAGTATACAATCGAATAAGTATTGTATCACTGAATCATGCTTTTAAAAGAGTTACAATATGTAATATGAATTTCGAACTTGAACAATTAAAAACACGAGCTTACTCGATATAGAAACACAAGTCTAAGGCTTAATAAATGAATAAATTAGAATTTAGGGAACTTGCTAAATCAATAAATTAGGGATAGGATACTTGCCTCTTGCACAAGCTACAATTATAATTCACGTTCTTTATTAAACCCTACACATCAATACGTTCACAATACAAATTAATCAATAACTCGATATACGTATCGAATCACACACATCGGTCTTGAGCACGTTATTGGACTATACAATTAACGATTCAAGTCATGTAATTAACTTATTAATTACTCACGTAATATAAGTTATTAACCTCTTATTATATGTTTAGCATATCTTTATGTTCATTACATTAGGTTTTAAACCACCTCTTAGAACACACGAACACTTAGCAAAAAAATTTCAAATTTCTGCAAGGGGCGCGGCCGCGCGCCAGTTACCCTTGGGACCAGCGCGGCCGCGCGTCAACGCAGACCCAGATTTCCAGTTCGCGAATGACACACAGAGCAACCCAAATAAATCCAAATTAAACTAACGAAATGAATTTAAGGCTACCCATGAGATATAGAATTTACAGAAACATCATACCATGTTCTAAGCATGCTTTTAACACTTTAAATCACGAAATTACACAAATCACAACATTTAATTTCACTATTTTCAACATTTTATAAAGTTTTGAAAGAAAACAAGAATTCAACGTTACGGATTCGTTATAACACCGAATCCGTTCGTTTAACTTCCATTTTGTTCGTTTAAATGTACACAATCACATTCAAGTGTTAATTTAAGTTAAATAAACGCATAAGGTGTGTAAATTTTGTACGTAAGGGCCATATGGGCCATACGTACAATTTTTACACTCTGTAACTTTTGAAAACCCAATTATCAACAAAATTCCATGGTGTGATCACTGAAAGTTATGCATATATGGCATATAATATGTTATGGACATCAATTAATATATATATAGCCATATCATGAACAAGTCATCAATTTAGTCTTTTACAGAAAACTTCAAAGTACGTTAATGGAAGTTTTGAAAACTTAATTAAGACGTAATTACATAAAATTGATCACTGTGATTTATGTATACATGGTATAAAACATGTTATAAACATAATTTAACCCATATAAAACCATATAACCAACAATGATTCAAAATTGACGATTACAGAGAACTTCAAAGTACGTAAAAATAGAAAGCTTAAAACTTAATATAACTGAATTTACCCTTGCTAGTTGGTGAAGATGATTCAAGGATGATGATATAAATTTCTCAAATTCTTCTCCCTCAATCTTTTCTCTCAAAATTCTCTCTGACTCTCTAAGTTTTTATTTCCTCTGATATGAATATATGAATTGATATAGTATATATGTATATAAGTATAATACGTATAATATATAATGGGTGAGTGGTTGTCAGTTGGTCCCTTAGTGGGTTAACTGACCAACTCCCCTTAAGGCCTTGTTTGGCTAGCTTAAGGAATCCCTTCTCATTTATTTTAATTAATTTATTATAATATAGTTAATTAATGTCACACCCAATTAAATCAAATAATGCTATTTAAATCAATTAAATAAAATAGCATAAATCTACATTAAATCACATAGTCACATAATTAAAATTCTTATTTATTAATTATGTCTAATCATAAATCTCTAATTAATTATTAAATTAATTAGAATAACATTATGCTTATTAATTAATATATTAATCAAATAAGCTCAATTAAATACATACTTTGAATATAAAAATTCACCACATTAATTTAACTAATGTGACACATATAATTAAATTAATCTACCACAAATTCATCAATTAATTATTTAACTCAATAATTAAATCATCAAAAAAATATTTATTTAATTCAATAAATATTCAAAATAAATTACAAATTCACCACATTAATTTAACTAATGTGACACATATAATTAAATTAATCTACCACAAATTCATCAATTAATTATTTAACTCAATAATTAAATCATCAAAAATATTTATTTAATTCAATAAATATTCAAAATAAATTACAAAAATCTTGTTTGTCACAGAAACAATATGAAGGTCTCCCTAAATGTAGACTTGTGTGAGATCTACGCATAGTTTTGGACGCGATAGTGATGTGATTGCCCATTTTGATGCTAATTTCAACTAGAACGAAGTAATAGGACTCATAATCACCTATATTTTGACAATTTGAGATAACTAATCAAACAATAAGAAGGTCTCCCTAAATGAAGACTTTTGTGAGATGTACGGATCGTTTTGAATGCACTAGTGATAGGATTGCTCCTTTTGATTCTAATAAAACTAGAACGAAGTCATAGGACTCATAATCACCTATTTCTTTGACAATTTGAGAGAACCAATGAAACAATAAGAAGGTCGCCCTAAATCAACACTTGTGTGAGATGTACGCATCATTTTTAACGCGATAGTAATTGATTTGGTCCTTTTGATGCTAATCAAATTAGAACGAATTAATAGGACTCCTAATCACCTCTTTCTTTGACAATTTTAGAGAACCAATGAAACAATAAGAAGGTCTCTCTAAATGAAGACTTGTGTGAGATGTACGCATGGTTTTGGACGCGATAGTCATGGGTTTCTCCTTTTGACGCTAATCAAACTAGAACGAAGTAATACAACTGTTAATCACCTCTTTCTTTGTAAATTCGAAACAAGGAATGAAACAATATGAAGGTCTCCTTAATTGAAGACTTGTGTGAGATCTACGCACGGTTTTGGACGCTAATCTTACTATAACGAAGTAACACAGTCTCTAAATCACCTCTTTCTTTGTAAATTCGAAACAACCAATGAAACAGTATAAAGGTCATCCTAAATGGAGACTTGTGTGAGATCTACGCATCGTTTTGGACGCGATACTGATGTGATTGCCCCTTTGGATGCTAATTTGAACTAGAACGAAGTAATAGGACTCATAATTACCTATATTTTGAAAATTTGAGAGAACTAATGAAGCAATAAGAAGGTCTCCCTAAATGAAGACTTGTGTGAGTTGTACGCATGGTTTTGGACGCGATAGTAATGGGTTTCTCCTTTTTGACGCTAGTCAAACTAGAACGAAGTAATACAACTCTTAATCATCTCTTTCTTTGTAAATTCAAAACAACCAATGAAACAATATGAAGGTCTCCCTAAATGAAGACTTGTGCGAGATCTACGCAACGTTTTGGACGTGATAGTGATGTGATTGCCTCTTTTGATGCTAATTTAAACAAGAATGAAGTAATAGGACTCATAATCACATATATTTGACAATTTGAGAGAACTAATCAAACAATAAGAAGGTCTCCCTAAATGAAAACTTGTGTGAGATGTACGAATCGTTTTGAATGCACTAGTGATAGGATTGTTCGTTTTGATGCTAATCACACTAGAACGAAGTCATAGGACTCATAATCACCTCTTTCTTTGACAATTTGAGAGAACCAATGAAACAATAAGAAGGTCGCCCTAAATCAAGACTTGTGTGAGATGTACGCATCGTTTTTAACGCGATAGTCATTGATTTGGTCGTTTTGATGCTAATCAAATTAGAATGAATTAATAGGACTCCTAATTACCTCTTTCTTTGACAATTTTAGTGAACCAATGAAACAATAAGGTCTCCCTAAATGAAGACTTGTGAGAGATGTACGCATGGTTTTGGACGGGATAGTCATGGGTTTCTCCTTTTAACGCTAATCAAACTAGAACGAAGTAATACAACTCTTAATCACATCTTTCTTTCTAAATTCAAAACGACCAATGAAACAATATGAAGGTCTCCCTAAATGTAGACTTGTGTGAGATCTACGCATCGTTTTGGACGCGATAGTGATGTGATTGCCCATTTTGATGCTAATTTCAACTAGAACGAAGTAATAGGACTCATAATCACCTATATTTTGACAATTTGAGATAACTAATCAAACAATAAGAAGGTCTCCCTAAATGAAGACTTTTGTGAGATGTACGGATCGTTTTGAATGCACTAGTGATAGGATTGCTCCTTTTGATTCTAATAAAACTAGAACGAAGTCATAGGACTCATAATCACCTATTTCTTTGACAATTTGAGAGAACCAATGAAACAATAAGAAGGTCGCCCTAAATCAACACTTGTGTGAGATGTACGCATCATTTTTAACGCGATAGTAATTGATTTGGTCCTTTTGATGCTAATCAAATTAGAACGAATTAATAGGACTCCTAATCACCTCTTTCTTTGACAATTTTAGAGAACCAATGAAACAATAAGAAGGTCTCTCTAAATGAAGACTTGTGTGAGATGTACGCATGGTTTTGGACGCGATAGTCATGGGTTTCTCCTTTTGACGCTAATCAAACTAGAACGAAGTAATACAACTGTTAATCACCTCTTTCTTTGTAAATTCGAAACAAGGAATGAAACAATATGAAGGTCTCCTTAATTGAAGACTTGTGTGAGATCTACGCACGGTTTTGGACGCTAATCTTACTATAACGAAGTAACACAGTCTCTAAATCACCTCTTTCTTTGTAAATTCGAAACAACCAATGAAACAGTATAAAGGTCATCCTAAATGGAGACTTGTGTGAGATCTACGCATCGTTTTGGACGCGATACTGATGTGATTGCCCCTTTGGATGCTAATTTGAACTAGAACGAAGTAATAGGACTCATAATTACCTATATTTTGAAAATTTGAGAGAACTAATGAAGCAATAAGAAGGTCTCCCTAAATGAAGACTTGTGTGAGTTGTACGCATGGTTTTGGACGCGATAGTAATGGGTTTCTCCTTTTTGACGCTAGTCAAACTAGAACGAAGTAATACAACTCTTAATCATCTCTTTCTTTGTAAATTCAAAACAACCAATGAAACAATATGAAGGTCTCCCTAAATGAAGACTTGTGCGAGATCTACGCAACGTTTTGGACGTGATAGTGATGTGATTGCCTCTTTTGATGCTAATTTAAACAAGAATGAAGTAATAGGACTCATAATCACATATATTTGACAATTTGAGAGAACTAATCAAACAATAAGAAGGTCTCCCTAAATGAAAACTTGTGTGAGATGTACGAATCGTTTTGAATGCACTAGTGATAGGATTGTTCGTTTTGATGCTAATCACACTAGAACGAAGTCATAGGACTCATAATCACCTCTTTCTTTGACAATTTGAGAGAACCAATGAAACAATAAGAAGGTCGCCCTAAATCAAGACTTGTGTGAGATGTACGCATCGTTTTTAACGCGATAGTCATTGATTTGGTCGTTTTGATGCTAATCAAATTAGAATGAATTAATAGGACTCCTAATTACCTCTTTCTTTGACAATTTTAGTGAACCAATGAAACAATAAGGTCTCCCTAAATGAAGACTTGTGAGAGATGTACGCATGGTTTTGGACGGGATAGTCATGGGTTTCTCCTTTTAACGCTAATCAAACTAGAACGAAGTAATACAACTCTTAATCACATCTTTCTTTCTAAATTCAAAACGACCAATGAAACAATATGAAGGTCTCCCTAAATGTAGACTTGTGTGAGATCTACGCATCGTTTTGGACGCGATAGTGATGTGATTGCCCATTTTGATGCTAATTTCAACTAGAACGAAGTAATAGGACTCATAATCACCTATATTTTGACAATTTGAGATAACTAATCAAACAATAAGAAAGTCTCCCTAAATGAAGACTTTTGTGAGATGTACGGATCGTTTTGAATGCACTAGTGATAGGATTGCTCCTTTTGATTCTAATAAAACTAGAACGAAGTCATAGGACTCATAATCACCTATTTCTTTGACAATTTGAGAGAACCAATGAAACAATAAGAAGGTCGCCCTAAATCAACACTTGTGTGAGATGTACGCATCATTTTTAACGCGATAGTAATTGATTTGGTCCTTTTGATGCTAATCAAATTAGAACGAATTAATAGGACTCCTAATCACCTCTTTCTTTGACAATTTTAGAGAACCAATGAAACAATAAGAAGGTCTCTCTAAATGAAGACTTGTGTGAGATGTACGCATGGTTTTGGACGCGATAGTCATGGGTTTCTCCTTTTGACGCTAATCAAACTAGAACGAAGTAATACAACTGTTAATCACCTCTTTCTTTGTAAATTCGAAACAAGGAATGAAACAATATGAAGGTCTCCTTAATTGAAGACTTGTGTGAGATCTACGCACGGTTTTGGACGCTAATCTTACTATAACGAAGTAACACAGTCTCTAAATCACCTCTTTCTTTGTAAATTCGAAACAACCAATGAAACAGTATAAAGGTCATCCTAAATGAAGACTTGTGTGAGATCTACGCATCGTTTTGGACGCGATACTGATGTGATTGCCCCTTTGGATGCTAATTTGAACTAGAACGAAGTAATAGGACTCATAATTACCTATATTTTGAAAATTTGAGAGAACTAATGAAGCAATAAGAAGGTCTCCCTAAATGAAGACTTGTGTGAGTTGTACGCATGGTTTTGGACGCGATAGTAATGGGTTTCTCCTTTTTGACGCTAGTCAAACTAGAACGAAGTAATACAACTCTTAATCATCTCTTTCTTTGTAAATTCAAAACAACCAATGAAACAATATGAAGGTCTCCCTAAATGAAGACTTGTGCGAGATCTACGCAACGTTTTGGACGTGATAGTGATGTGATTGCCCCTTTTGATGCTAATTTAAACAAGAATGAAGTAATAGGACTCATAATCACATATATTTGACAATTTGAGAGAACTAATCAAACAATAAGAAGGTCTCCCTAAATGAAAACTTGTGTGAGATGTACGAATCGTTTTGAATGCACTAGTGCTAGGATTGTTCGTTTTGATGCTAATCACACTAGAACGAAGTCATAGGACTCATAATCAACTCTTTCTTTGACAATTTAAGAGAACCAATGAAACAATAAGAAGGTCGCCCTAAATCAAGACTTGTGTGAGATGTACGCATCGTTTTTAATGCGATAGTAATTGATTTGGTCGTTTTGATGCTAATCAAATTAGAATGAATTAATAGGACTCCTAATTACCTCTTTCTTTGACAATTTTAGTGAACCAATGAAACAATAAGGTCTCCCTAAATGAAGACTTGTGAGAGATGTACGCATGGTTTTGGACGGGATAGTCATGGGTTTCTCCTTTTAACGCTAATCAAACTAGAACGAAGTAATACAACTCTTAATCACATCTTTCTTTCTAAATTCAAAACGACCAATGAAACAATATGAAGGTCTCCCTAAATGTAGACTTGTGTGAGATCTACGCATCGTTTTGGACGCGATAGTGATGTGATTGCCCATTTTGATGCTAATTTCAACTAGAACGAAGTAATAGGACTCATAATCACCTATATTTTGACAATTTGAGATAACTAATCAAACAATAAGAAAGTCTCCCTAAATGAAGACTTTTGTGAGATGTACGGATCGTTTTGAATGCACTAGTGATAGGATTGCTCCTTTTGATTCTAATAAAACTAGAACGAAGTCATAGGACTCATAATCACCTATTTCTTTGACAATTTGAGAGAACCAATGAAACAATAAGAAGGTCGCCCTAAATCAACACTTGTGTGAGATGTACGCATCATTTTTAACGCGATAGTAATTGATTTGGTCCTTTTGATGCTAATCAAATTAGAACGAATTAATAGGACTCCTAATCACCTCTTTCTTTGACAATTTTAGAGAACCAATGAAACAATAAGAAGGTCTCTCTAAATGAAGACTTGTGTGAGATGTACGCATGGTTTTGGACGCGATAGTCATGGGTTTCTCCTTTTGACGCTAATCAAACTAGAACGAAGTAATACAACTGTTAATCACCTCTTTCTTTGTAAATTCGAAACAAGGAATGAAACAATATGAAGGTCTCCTTAATTGAAGACTTGTGTGAGATCTACGCACGGTTTTGGACGCTAATCTTACTATAACGAAGTAACACAGTTTCTAAATCACCTCTTTCTTTGTAAATTCGAAACAACCAATGAAACAGTATAAAGGTCATCCTAAATGAAGACTTGTGTGAGATCTACGCATCGTTTTGGACGCGATACTGATGTGATTGCCCCTTTGGATGCTAATTTGAACTAGAACGAAGTAATAGGACTCATAATTACCTATATTTTGAAAATTTGAGAGAACTAATGAAGCAATAAGAAGGTCTCCCTAAATGAAGACTTGTGTGAGTTGTACGCATGGTTTTGGACGCGATAGTAATGGGTTTCTCCTTTTTGACGCTAGTCAAACTAGAACGAAGTAATACAACTCTTAATCATCTCTTTCTTTGTAAATTCAAAACAACCAATGAAACAATATGAAGGTCTCCCTAAATGAAGACTTGTGCGAGATCTACGCAACGTTTTGGACGTGATAGTGATGTGATTGCCCCTTTTGATGCTAATTTAAACAAGAATGAAGTAATAGGACTCATAATCACATATATTTGACAATTTGAGAGAACTAATCAAACAATAAGAAGGTCTCCCTAAATGAAAACTTGTGTGAGATGTACGTATCGTTTTGAATGCACTAGTGCTAGGATTGTTCGTTTTGATGCTAATCACACTAGAACAAAGTCATAGGACTCATAATCAACTCTTTCTTTGACAATTTGAGAGAACCAATGAAACAATAAGAAGGTCGCCCTAAATCAAGACTTGTGTGAGATGTACGCATCGTTTTTAACGCGATAGTCATTGGTTTGGTCGTTTTGATGCTAATCAAATTAGAATGAATTAATAGGACTCCTAATTACCTCTTTCTTTGACAATTTTAGTGAACCAATGAAACAATAAGGTCTCCCTAAATGAAGACTTGTGAGAGATGTACGCATGGTTTTGGACGGGATAGTCATGGGTTTCTCCTTTTAACGCTAATCAAACTAGAACGAAGTAATACAACTCTTAATCACATCTTTCTTTCTAAATTCAAAACGACCAATGAAACAATATGAAGGTCTCCCTAAATGTAGACTTGTGTGAGATCTACGCATCGTTTTGGACGCGATAGTGATGTGATTGCCCATTTTGATGCTAATTTCAACTAGAACGAAGTAATAGGACTCATAATCACCAATATTTTGACAATTTGAGATAACTAATCAAACAATAAGAAGGTCTCCCTAAATGAAGACTTGTGTGAGATGTACGGATCGTTTTGAATGCACTAGTGATAGGATTGCTCCTTTTGATTCTAATAAAACTAGAACGAAGTCATAGGACTCATAATCACCTCTTTCTTTGACAATTTGAGAGAACCAATGAAACAATAAGAAGGTCGCCCTAAATCAAGACTTGTGTGAGATGTACGCATCGTTTTTAACGCGATAGTCATTGATTTGGTCGTTTTGATGCTAATCAAATTAGAATGAATTAATAGGACTCCTAATTACCTCTTTCTTTGACAATTTTAGTGAACCAATGAAACAATAAGGTCTCCCTAAATGAAGACTTGTGAGAGATGTACGCATGGTTTTGGACGGGATAGTCATGGGTTTCTCCTTTTAACGCTAATCAAACTAGAACGAAGTAATACAACTCTTAATCACATCTTTCTTTCTAAATTCAAAACGACCAATGAAACAATATGAAGGTCTCCCTAAATGTAGACTTGTGTGAGATCTACGCATCGTTTTGGACGCGATAGTGATGTGATTGCCCATTTTGATGCTAATTTCAACTAGAACGAAGTAATAGGACTCATAATCACCTATATTTTGACAATTTGAGATAACTAATCAAACAATAAGAAGGTCTCCCTAAATGAAGACTTGTGTGAGATGTACGGATCGTTTTGAATGCACTAGTGATAGGATTGCTCCTTTTGATTCTAATAAAACTAGAACGAAGTTATAGGACTCATAATCACCTATTTCTTTGACAATTTGAGAGAACCAATGAAACAATAAGAAGGTCGCCCTAAATCAACACTTGTGTGAGATGTACGCATCATTTTTAACGCGATAGTAATTGATTTGGTCCTTTTGATGCTAATCAAATTAGAACGAATTAATAGGACTCCTAATCACCTCTTTCTTTGACAATTTTAGAGAACCAATGAAACAATAAGAAGGTCTCTCTAAATGAAGACTTGTGTGAGATGTACGCATGGTTTTGGACGCGATAGTCATGGGTTTCGCCTTTTGACGCTAATCAAACTAGAACGAAGTAATACAACTGTTAATCACCTCTTTCTTTGTAAATTCGAAACAAGGAATGAAACAATATGAAGGTCTCCATAATTGAAGACTTGTGTGAGATCTACGCACGGTTTTGGACGCTAATCTTACTATAACGAAGTAACACAGTCTCTAAATCACCTCTTTCTTTGTAAATTCGAAACAACCAATGAAACAGTATAAAGGTCATCCTAAATGGAGACTTGTGTGAGATCTACGCATCGTTTTGGACGCGATACTGATGTGATTGCCCCTTTGGATGCTAATTTGAACTAGAACGAAGTAATAGGACTCATAATTACCTATATTTTGAAAATTTGAGAGAACTAATGAAGCAATAAGAAGGTCTCCCTAAAATAAGACTTGTGTGAGTTGTACGCATGGTTTTGGACGCGATAGTAATGGGTTTCTCCTTTTTGACGCTAATCAAACTAGAACGAAGTAATACAACTCTTAATCACCTCTTTCTTTGTAAATTCAAAACAACCAATGAAACAATATGAAGGTCTCCCTAAATGAAGACTTGTGCGAGATCTACGCAACGTTTTGGACGTGATAGTGATGTGATTGCCCCTTTTGATGCTAATTTAAACAAGAATGAAGTAATAGGACTCATAATCACATATATTTTGACAATTTGAGAGAACTAATCAAACAATAAGAAGGTCTCCCTAAATGAAGACTTGTGTGAGATGTACGAATCGTTTTGAATGCATTAGTGATAGGATTGTTCGTTTTGATGCTAATCACACTAGAACGAAGTCATAGGACTCATAATCAACTCTTTCTTTGACAATTTGAGAGAACCAATGAAACAATAAGAAGGTCGCCCTTAATCAAGACTTGTGTGAGACGTACGCATCGTTTTTAACGCGATAGTAATTGATTTGGTCCTTTTGATGCTAATCAAATTAGAATGAATTAATAGGACTCCTAATTACCTCTTTCTTTGACAATTTTAGTGAACCAATGAAACAATAAGGTCTCCCTAAATGAAGACTTGTGAGAGATGTACGCATGGTTTTGGACGGGATAGTCATGGGTTTCTCCTTTTAACGCTAATCAAACTAGAACGAAGTAATACAACTCTTAATCACATCTTTCTTTCTAAATTCAAAACAACCAATGAAACAATATGAAGGTCTCCCTAAATGTTGACTTGTGTGAGATCTACGCATCGTTTTGGACACGATAGTGATGTGATTGCCCATTTTGATGCTAATTTCAACTAGAACGAAGTAATAGGACTCATAATCACCTATATTTTGACAATTTGAGATAACTTATCAAAAAATAAGAAGGTCTCCCTAAATGAAGACTTGTGTGAGATGTACGGATCGTTTTGAATGCACTAGTGATAGGATTGCTCCTTTTGATTCTAATAAAACTAGAACGAAGTCATAGGACTCATAATCACCTATTTCTTTGACAATTTGAGAGAACCAATGAAACATTAAGAAGGTCTCCCTAAATCAAGAGTTGTGTGAGATGTATGCATCATTTTTAACGCGATAGTCATTGATTTGGTCCTTTTGATGCTAATCAAATTAGAACGAATTAATAGAACTCCTAATCACCTCTTTTTCTTTGATAATTTTAGAGAACCAATGAAACAATAAGAAGGTCTCTCTAAATGAAGACTTGTGTGAGATGTACGCATGGTTTTGGACGCGATAGTCATGGGTTTCTCCTTTTGACGCTAATCAAACTATAACGAAGTAATACAACTGTTAATCACCTCTTTCTTTGTAAATTCGAAACAAGGAATGAAACAATATGAAGGTCTCCTTAAATGAAGACTTGTGTGAGATCTACGCATGGTTTTGGACGCTAATCTTACTATAACGAAGTAACACAGTCTCTAAATCACCTCTTTCTTTGTAAATTCGAAACAACCAATGAAACAGTATAAAGGTCATCCTAAATGAAGACTTGTGTGAGATATACGCATCGTTTTGGACACGATACTGATGTGATTGCCCCTTTGGATGCTAATTTGAACTAGAACGAAGTAATAGGACTCATAATTACCTATATTTTGAAAATTTGAGAGAACTAATGAAGCAATAAGAAGGTCTCCCTAAATGAAGACTTGTGTGAGTTGTACGCATGGTTTTGGAAGCGATAGTAATGGGTTTCTCCTTTTTGACGCTAATCAAACTAGAACGAAGTAATACAACTCTTAATCACCTCTTTCTTTGTAAATTCAAAACAACCAATGAAACAATATGAAGGTCTCCCTAAATGAAGACTTGTGCGAGATCTACGCAACGTTTTGGACGCGATAGTGATGTGATTGCCTCTTTTGATGCTAATTTAAACAAGAATGAAGTAATAGGACTCATAATCACATATATTTGACAATTTGAGAGAACTAATCAAACAATAAGAAGGTCTCCCTAAATGAAAACTTGTGTGAGATGTACGAATCGTTTTAAATGCACTAGTGATAGGATTGTTCGTTTTGATGCTAATCACACTAGAACGAAGTCATAGGACTCATAATCACCTCTTTCTTTGACAATTTGAGAGAACCAATGAAACAATAAGAAGGTCGCCCTAAATCAAGACTTGTGTGAGATGTACGCATCGTTTTTAACGCGATAGTAATTGATTTGGTCGTTTTGATGCTAATCAAATTAGAACGAATTAATAGGACTCCTAATCACCTCTTTCTTTGACAATTTTAGAGAACCAATGAAACAATAAGAAGGTCTCTCTAAATGAAGACTTGTGTGAGATGTACGCATGGTTTTGGACGCGATAGTCATGGGTTTCTCCTTTTGACGCTAATCAAACTAGAACGAAGTAATACAACTGTTAATCACCTCTTTCTTTGTAAATTCGAAACAAGGAATGAAACAATATGAAGGTCTCCATAATTGAAGACTTGTGTGAGATCTACGCACGGTTTTGGACGCTAATCTTACTATTACGAAGTAACACAGTCTCTAAATCACCTCTTTCTTTGTAAATTCGAAACAACCAATGAAACAGTATAAAGGTCATCCTAAATGAAGACTTGTGTGAGATCTACGCATCGTTTTGGACGCGATACTGATGTGATTGCCCCTTTGGATGCAAATTTGAACTAGAACGAAGTAATAGGACTCATAATTACCTATATTTTGAAAATTTGAGAGAACTAATGAAGCAATAAGAAGGTCTCCCTAAATGAAGACTTGTGTGAGTTGTACGCATGGTTTTGGACGCGATAGTAATGGGTTTCTCCTTTTTGACGCTAGTCAAACTAGAACGAAGTAATACAACTCTTAATCATCTCTTTCTTTGTAAATTCAAAACAACCAATGAAACAATATGAAGGTCTCCCTAAATGAAGACTTGTGCGAGATCTACGCAACGTTTTGGACGTGATAGTGATGTGATTGCCCCTTTTGATGCTAATTTAAACAAGAATGAAGTAATAGGACTCATAATCACATATATTTGACAATTTGAGAGAACTAATCAAACAATAAGAAGGTCTCCCTAAATGAAAACTTGTGTGAGATGTACGAATCGTTTTGAATGCACTAGTGCTAGGATTGTTCGTTTTGATGCTAATCACACTAGAACGAAGTCATAGGACTCATAATCAACTCTTTCTTTGACAATTTGAGAGAACCAATGAAACAATAAGAAGGTCGCCCTAAATCAAGACTTGTGTGAGATGTACGCATCGTTTTTAACGCGATAGTCATTGATTTGGTTGTTTTGATGCTAATTAAATTAGAATGAATTAATAGGACTCCTAATTACCTCTTTCTTTGACAATTTTAGTGAACCAATGAAACAATAAGGTCTCCCTAAATGAAGACTTGTGAGAGATGTACGCATGGTTTTGGACGGGATAGTCATGGGTTTCTCCTTTTAACGCTAATCAAACTAGAACGAAGTAATACAACTCTTAATCACATCTTTCTTTCTAAATTCAAAACAACCAATGAAACAATATGAAGGTCTCCCTAAATGTAGACTTGTGTGAGATCTACGCATCGTTTTGGACGCGATAGTGATGTGATTGCCCATTTTGATGCTAATTTCAACTAGAACGAAGTAATAGGACTCATAATCACCTATATTTTGACAATTTGAGATAACTAATCAAAAAAAAAGAAGGTCTCCCTAAATGAAGACTTGTGTGAGATGTACGGATCGTTTTGAATGCACTAGTGATAGGATTGCTCCTTTTGATTCTAATAAAACTAGAACGAAGTCATAGGACTCATAATCACCTATTTCTTTGACAATTTGAGAGAACCAATGAAACATTAAGAAGGTCTCCCTAAATCAAGAGTTGTGTGAGATGTATGCATCATTTTTAACGCGATAGTCATTGATTTGGTCCTTTTGATGCTAATCAAATTAGAACGAATTAATAGGACTCCTAATCACCTCTTTTCTTTGACAATTTTAGAGAACCAATGAAACAATAAGAAGGTCTCTCTAAATGAAGACTTGTGTGAGATGTACGCATGGTTTTGGACGCGATAGTCATGGGTTTCTCCTTTTGACGCTAATCAAACTATAACGAAGTAATACAACTGTTAATCACCTCTTTCTTTGTAAATTCGAAACAAGGAATGAAACAATATGAAGGTCTCCTTAAATGAAGACTTGTGTGAGATCTACGCATGGTTTTGGACGCTAATCTTACTATAACGAAGTAACACAGTCTCTAAATCACCTCTTTCTTTGTAAATTCAAAACAACCAATGAAACAGTATAAAGGTCATCCTAAATGAAGACTTGTGTGAGATCTACGCATCGTTTTGGACGCGATACTGATGTGATTGCCCCTTTGGATGCTAATTTGAACTAGAACGAAGTAATAGGACTCATAATTACCTATATTTTGAAAATTTGAGAGAACTAATGAAGCAATAAGAAGGTCTCCCTAAATGAAGACTTGTGTGAGTTGTACGCATGGTTTTGGAAGCGATAGTAATGGGTTTCTCCTTTTTGACGCTAATCAAACTAGAACGAAGTAATACAACTCTTAATCACCTCTTTCTTTGTAAATTCAAAACAACCAATGAAACAATATGAAGGTCTCCCTAAATGTAGACTTGTGCGAGATCTACGCAACGTTTTGGACGTGATATGA
>JAINUT010002775.1:0-147792 GCA_020205555.1 Panax stipuleanatus | reverse complement strand
AACCTATCCATCACCTCCAACTCTAGCTGAGTACGGAGTGCCTCTTTCTCAGTCTTCTCACTCAGCTCCCTCTGCTCAACCTCTTCTAGCTTCTCTGCCAAATCTACATTCCTAGCCACTGACCTGTGAAATAGAGTCCCCATCTGGATCCCTGCCTCCCTACGGTAGGCAATCTCCACCTCTAACTCTTGCATAGCCAGCTTCCTCTGGTGGTCCTCGTCCCTCAGCTTCTGGAACTCAGACTCTCTCTCGTGGGCCTCTGCCTCCAGCTCCTGAACTCTACAGTCTAACTCTAGAATACGCTCCTCGTACTCGCCTAACATCTGTTCCTCTATAGTAGCCTCATCAGAGTCCTCTACTGGCTCATCCTCCATCGGCTCCTCCTCTGGATCAGTCTCTATCTCAATCTCGATCTCATCCTCGTCATCAAACTCGGATGGTGCAACTGCCTGCACTGGTGTAGCCTCTAGAGGTGCCTCGTATACTACGTGTATATCCCTGGGCTCCTCCTCTACAACTCTACTAGGTACCCCTGTGTCTGTCATCCTACACTCACAAACACAAGACAAGAAATAGCATCTCCATTAGAATGTTAAACAAAATATAAGTTCATTGTATAGAATGAAGTTACATTTCATAACAGACTAAGTCTCTCAAGGAAAACTCTACATGAGTTTTATCTCCTTCCTAACTTCTAAGTTCGCCTAAGTTATAGTCTAAGGACACTCGTTCCTAAGGTTTATAACTACAGCTTTGATACCAACCTGGGACGCCCCCAAATTCCAGGACCGCCACTTGGTCTCTCGAATTCGGTTCATCACGTGCTCATGGTAATACATCACAATAATAATAATTAAATATCATACGATCACAGCGGAAAATCTATTTTAGAATAATTTACAATGATTTATTATAATTATTCCCCCAAGTCTCGCAACCTACAGTACTTAATAGATTACCTAATAATATCAGTTAACGACTTATTACATAATCTAACTTAAGCTTAAACATAATCAAATCCAGTCTTACTACATCATCTTCATACAATATGAATATATTTAAAACATAACAGACATAAGCTAGTTGGTAGCTTTGCCCTTGCCCTTATCAACGCCCGAAGGTTCACCATGCTCTGCCTTAACTGAAATGTTTTAAGGAAAGCAAGAATGAGCACAAATTACCCAGCAAGTAATATACAATAAGGGTGAGTAATAAGATTCTCAATTCTCGAAAGGGTATAACAAGATTTGATAGTTCAAGAATAACAAGAATATCAATAGTTCTCAATATCAGTCGCTAAGGACAGGATAATATCAATATGATTCAATAATAAGTCAATTCAAGATTTCAAATAATTGAATACTGAGTAGTCACTACGGACTATGAACTTCTACTAGAATTGACAGTAATAAACTGAAAATCCAACAAAAACAGGTACAACAGGTGATCAGCCTAAAGTACCCTTGTTATGCATAACAATCAACCATACTCAAGTGTGCACGTCGGTTCTCCGACAATTATATATTCCCTTCAAAGAAGGTTGTTCTTCTCAGTCAAATACAAGATCCCGCACCAATCAATTAGTTTGGGTCGCTTTTCAATAATATAAGTCTAGCCGAATCAAATGGCATAGACACTTTCACAATATTCAAGAACAATACTAAGTTCAACATGAATAATAGCTTTAATGAAATAAGAGTTCAAGTATGCTAATTCGATTCAACCGATTAAATAGGAAACTAGTTCGCAATACACAAGATAGGATACTTGCATAGTAAAAGAGTATAAGTTAGGAAACTTTCACAATCATAGATTTCCTTGCATAAAGTAAATGCGTCGGTTAGGATACTTGCACTTTAAAAGAGTGTAAGTAAGAGAACTTGCCTTTAGCGTAGTTTATCCACGAAAAGAAATCAACACTTTCGAATTCCTATCGTAATACAGTTACGTATATATATGATATTCATTAGTCATATAATTTAACTTCACATTTTCTCTTTGAATATACGATCAACACATAAGCTAAGTTTTACCTAGCTACACAGTTATATAGAATATAATTTCTATCCTTAACGTTCCTTCTTTAGAGTTTAAACGCATTCTCATATTATATAAGATCTCAACAATTAGCAAACATGCTTGCATATTATTAATATCTCATAAGACCACAATCAATACTAAATATATTTCATTTTAGCAAGTTACGGCATCTCCTTAAGTTAACCGTCAAAATCGGGTTCAAGTAACATCATATAATATCACGTAGCATGTATTCATATTTAAAGGATACTTTACATGCTTGTATAACTTTTCCAAATCCAATCGTACATGGTATAGGTTCTTAAGTTAATACTTAAAGCCATTCAAGGACACGAACTCATATGGTCTAACATGGTCGCTTTTAAACACATAAGATATTCATATAACTTGTATTAGTCATGCTCATGAGTACTCGTATTGCATATATGTAGCTAGCATTGTTATTATCTTGAAAACATGCTTTGTTCATGCTAAACTTTAATCATGGCAACTAATCATGGTATATATACATGCATGACACATGAATGAGTCTAAGAGTACTATCACATGTGTTCATAAATGTCAAATTCTAATTCTCGTCATAACATACCAACGTTCACGTTCAAAGCTTATACTTTGTTAGTATAGTTCATTAATAAGGTCTATCATGTTCATGCTTCCTTATGAAACCCATATACACAAGTTAACATGCTTTTCATGTATTTCAAGGCCCTATAAACATGCTCGAAAAGTCAGAATGTATACATGGTTTTTACATGTCAATATCAACCTTCAAAACTTGTATTTTTGTTAGAAAGGTGCACTAGTTGGGTTCACATGTCCATATTATATCACGGAACCTATATACATAAGTTAGTATGCATTTCATGTGTTTCTAGGTCATACTAACATGTCTCGAAAGTCAGAATATTAACATGCTTCATATATGTTAACGTCGTTCATGAAACTTTAAGTTCGTTTTCAAACTATATGTCGTTTGGTTAACCATGCATGCTAATATACTAAAACATGCTCACATTGCCTCATTAGGTTTATATATAAGTATTAATCATGCTTTCATGCTTGTTTAAACAAAAATCAAACAATTAGTTCATAACAGTTTTGTTGCAGAATGCAGAAAAACTGAACACAGAGGCTGGCGCTGCGGCGCGGCACAGCAGCTCACTACTGGCGCTGCGGCGCGAGTGGCGCTGCGTGCGGCGCTGCGGCGCGGGCTGCGGCGCGAGTGGCGCTGCGGCGCGGGCTGCGGCGCTGCGGCGTCGAGGCAGTTTTCTGCAGTTCAGACTGCAGCGAAATCCGACCAAAAACCTCCCATTTCATCGATTTCAACATACCCAAATGCTATTAGACTTGTTTAACTTACTAACACGTACATATATGCTTATATAATAGTCAATAGCAATTATCAATTCCCAATTTCATGAACACCAACTAATTTCACGATATTTGATGTTTTTACAGAAATCTCAGAAATGGAAACACCAAAAATGAAATTGAAGAGCAATGAAGCATATATAGTAATTCTAATCACATATATAAGTCCTTTAAACAACTAATTATTATTCTCAATTCACAAAACCATAACTTCCAACTGAAATCAAGAATTCACGAATAGAAATTTTGACAGAAAATGACAATGAAGATACGAAGAGGATTTATACCTCTGTAAATGATTTAAGCTTGCTGCTATCTCAATAACACTGATATATATATATATATGCTCTCTAGTCTCACTTAGCCAAAATGCTCAGCAAAAGAAACGTGAAGGAGATGAGGCTATATTTATAGAACTCCCATTATACAGACAAAGCAATTGTATCCCATATCAAACTAACGGATTATAGGAATGCATGAAGGTTATCAAAGGGTAGGTAATTAGTGGTTGGATTCATCATGAATCCCACTCCCTCCACAATCATGAGCTATGAAATGCTAGTTGCTGAGTTTGGGGAGAAGAAGAAGGAATAGGCCTTAGCTGTATGTCAAGCACGTGAAGAGCAAATGGGACACTTAAAATGAGACAATTGATTTAACTCCTCAGCATTTGCAAATACTATACTTGTATATACACACCATATACATATGTTATATATATATGTACTCTTAGGTTATAATTTAAATCACAATGTACTTCACATAATGTAATAAGTGTAATTTACACACATATAATCCAGGTACGTTTATCTTACTGATATAATACCATCGGATACTACCACATTACATTATATCATATATTATTAAATTGTATTACTCAACAATTATTTATAATAGATCCATGATACATTATTTTAATGTATATCCACACATCATTTGTCACCTACACATATCATAACATATAGTTACTATACATTTAATTCGCATGCTTGCACATATAATTTCTCATCTTATAATTTGAATATTAATTAATAATATACACATATCCTACATCCATCAATATAATTGTTAACCTCCATAACAATTTAATTAACCCTTATATGATTAATTATCACTTTGATATAAATCTTATTGTATTTATAAACACGTTGCTCATTATTATTAAGTTTCTTGCAATAATAATAATCACATATTGTTAATCGATCCTCATTAGTATTTTATAACAGTTAATTAATATTCTTCGATTAACAATTAATATAGATTAATTGTTCACTTAAATTAATATAATCATTCTTATATTACGCCACTGTGCCACACAAGGCAATCAACGAGTTTATCACAAACTCCACCAATTTCTCAATTATTATAATTATTCAATTATATATAATTGAATTAATTCATCTCATAACACAAAATCATTTATATTCAAATAAATTCTCATTTCCATTAATATATTTATTTAATAATATATGAAAATTCTCGGGTATTACATTAACCATGAGGGTTAACCACTTATGTGAATTAGTTACGTGTTAACTAATTTAGGTTATTGTGATTGAATATATATGTGTAGGAAGTATTAAAGTACGTGAATTATGTTAAGTAGCTTGCGCTTGAGGCAAGTCTTCTAAACCCTAAACTCGTTAATTTTATGCAAGTTTTCTAAACCCTAATCTTGTATTGATTTTATATGATCTCTTGAATTCATATATTCATTGTTGAGAATGTCCTTTCCATTTCAGTATTAGACTATTGTTTATTTAATTGAAATGGTCTTAACTTATTGTTCAAGTAAGATCCAATTATTATTTTAAATGTTTTAGGTTTACTTCTAAAGCATATGTTAATTCATAATTCTTTTATTTTGAATTATTGAAAGTCGATTCAACTAATCCTTAGTTGATGAACGTGAATTCTAAATTACCCTTGTAAGCTTATCCAAACCAAACTTTCTTTGGTGCGGACTTGAATTCAAATTACTGAGTTGAACAACCCTATTTACTAGGGGAGGTTACTATGCATAGCGTTAAGATGGTTGTGTACAATACATGGTACGAAGGGCTGATCCCCCTAAGTACGAGTTAAGGTCCATAGTCTTATTGACTGTTAAAGGTTTAAATAGAAATATTTATAACCTAGGACAAGAGTTCAAAGGTCTTATGACCCTCAGATAAATTCTATATCCAAATTTTAATATTGATAGAGAATTATTATTCAATTCTTTATTATTGAAGCAAGCTAAGTTGTTCAGATTTTCTTAAAGATATTCTTTCATGTCTATATTATTGTTAAACTCCAGTGAGCTGTGGTTTGCTCACTCTTGCATTAAATAACAATTTCAGTTAAGGTTGATAACGCTGATGCTCCGTCTACAAGTAAGGGCAAGGGAAAGCAAAGCAAGTGAAGACTTATTTTTTTTATTTAATTGAGAATGATTGTAATAATTGAATGTTATGTTTTATTTCCGCACTTTATTATATTCATGTCAAGGTTAGAGTAACCCTGGGATTGATTTTGGGAAGGTTGTAACCCTTATTTTAAGGGAGATTTAGTTATTTTAATTTAAGTTGTAGTTTATTTTGCATTATTCATTGGGTAGATATATGTTATATTAGAAAGTGAACACCAAATCATGTGAAAACGAAGTACCCAGATTTGGGGGTGTCACAGAAGCACTCAGGGACATACAACGCTCACTCAACTAGAGTCATCCTCACAGGTTGGCAATCAAAGTTCTGATAAAAAGGGGGAGATACAGATACCTGAACCTCAATCTAGTGAAAGAACCAACAAAACCCCTGAAATCATAAATCTCAAGGAAGACCGAGAAACTGTGAATATAAGAAAGAAATTCCAACAAATGGAAGAAACCATCCGGTCTATAAAAGGGATCGGAACTTATGGAAATGCCAACTACTCAGACCTATGCATATTTCCTAGTGCTCGTTATCCAGACGAATTCCAAGTACCAGACTTTGAGAAATACAATGTGTCAGGCGATCCTTATACCCATCTAAAGGTATACATCGGATAACTCAAATCCTATGTAGAGGATGAGAAATTAAGAATGCAGCTATTTCAGAAAGGGGAGAGGCTAGGACATTATATGCCCAACTCGAAAGTTCAAAAATCCACAGCTGGGAAGAGTTAGCCAAAGCCTTCCTAAATCAGTACAGTTTTCAGTGACAAATGGCACCGGATTGATACCAAGTGACTAAAGTTAAAAAATAGAGTATTGAGTCTTTCCGTGAATATACCAAAAGACGGAGCACACGTCAGCCCACCTATGACAGAAACTAGAATGGTGATGACTTTCATAGACATCCAAGATGCACCTTACTATGAGAGGATCCTAGCTAGAATAGGAAAGCCATGTTCAGAGATGATTAAAAATGGAGAAATGGCAGAGATGGGTATGAAAGCAGGCAAGATTAAAGATATCACAACCTTGGAAGTTTTCGCCGAGCATATACAGTCTGGTAACTATGCGAGCGCTCCCAAGAAGGTACCTAAGAAAGGCGATGACGATGTATCCCTCATTTTACAGGGGCAAGCTAGGAGACCCAACTATAGTCTCCCCATTTGGAAGAAAGAAGGCAATCTACCATTTTAATAATAGGGCACATTCAACCAATGTTAGGACAGAAAGAAAAAATTTAAAAGAACAAAAAATTGGGTTTTCACTCCACTGGGCGATTCCCTTGAAAACGTATTGGTGTTGTTAAGGAGGACATTTTGAGCGAGTCTCATAGCTCACGATATTCGATACACCCCGGTAGTACCAAGATGTACTAGGATCTTCGACAGCACTTCTGGTGGTCGAATTTGAAACGAGATGTTGCTGAGTGTGTTGCAAAGTGTCTGACCTGTCAGAAAGTGAAAGTAGAACATCAGAGATCGAGTGGTTTGCTACAACCCCTGGAAATCCCAGAATAGAAATGGGAACACATTACGATGGATTTCGTGGTTGGCCTTCTGATGACTCAGAAAGGCTACGACGCAGTATGGGTTATCGTTGACCGACTGACGAAATTCGCACATTTCCTTTCGATCAAAATCAGATTCAACTTAGATAAGTTGGTAAGGTTATATGTGAAAGAGATTGTATCGAGGCATGGAGTTCTGGTGTCAATTGTTTCCGACAGAGATCCGCGCTTCACATCGAACTTCTGGAACCGACTACAGGAATGCATGGGTACACAGTTGAGAATGAGTACGGCTTATCACCCTCAAACAGACAGGCAGAGTGAAAGAACGATCCAGACATTGGAAGATATGTTGAGAGCATGCATCATGGATTTTAAAGAAAATTGGGATGATCACCTACCTCTTGTGGAATTCGGTTACAACAACAGTTACCACGCTAGTATTGGCATGCAGCCTTACGAAGCGTTGTACGAAAGAAAATGCAGAACTCCGCTATACTAGGATGAAGTTGGCGAGAGACAATTGCTAGGTCCAAAGTTGGTACAACAGACAGCAGAGATAGTCAAAGTGATCCGGACAAGACTAGTAGCCGCTCAGGATAGGCAGAAGAAATACGCCGATCCACACCGTAAGAATGTTGAGTTTGAATCGGGTAGCTATGTGTTTTTGAAAGTCTCTCCGTAGAAAGGGAAGATCAGATTCAGAAAGAAGGGGAAATTGAGCCCGAGGTTCATTGGATCCTTTGAGGTACTGCGAAGGATTGGAGAAGTTGCGTATGAGGTAGCCTTACCTCCGGCGCTCGAGAATGTCCACAATGTCTTCTATGTTTCAGTTTTACGACCCTACAAACCCGATTACAAACATGTAATTGAATATGAACCCCTACATTTTGAGAAAGACTTATCCTATAAAGAAATTCCTGTTCAAATTGTTGACAGGAAAGAGCAAGTTATCAGAAACAGGGTTATACCTTCGTTTAAAGTAATTTGGAGGAAACACAATGCTGAAGAAGCTACGTGGGAACTCGAAGAGAATATAATAAAGAATTAACCACATTTATTTACTTAAATTATGTATATACGATTCTGGGGACAGAATCTTTGTAAGGGGGAGAATGTAACGGGACAAAATATGTAATTGAACCGTGATTCTGGGGACAGAATCCTTTTAAGGGGGGAAAGATATGACGAACGAGATTTTTGTAATTTAAATTGAATATTTATTGAATTAAATAAATATTTTTCAATGATTTAATTATTGAGTTAAATAATTAATTGATGAATTTGTGGTAGATTAATTTAATTATATGTGTTACATTGATTAAATTAATATGGAGAAATTTTTATATTCAATGATGCATTTAATTGAGCTTAATTGATTTAATATATTAATTAATAAGCATAATGTTATTCTAATTAATTTAATAATTAATTAGAGAAATAATAATTTGACATAATTAATAAATAAAAATTTTAATTATGTGACTAGGTGATTTATGTGAATTTATGTTATTTTTATTTAATTGATGTAAATAACATTATTTGATTAAATTGTGTGTGACATTAATTAACTATACAATAAAAGTTTTAATTAAATTAAATGGAAAGGAGGAATAAGGGACAAACAAACAAAGTTTTATTAGGGGTTGGGGTCAGTTAACCCATTATAGGATTAACTGACGACCCATGACTCCATTACTATTATTTATGTATATGCATATTAGACCTTATAGCTTATATCTTATATCATATACGTATTATTATTATGTTCATCAGAGAAAGTCTAGAGAGAATCTGATAGAGAAATTGTGAGAAAAATAGTGAATTGAAGAAGAATTAGTGAGGGATCATCATCCTTAAATCATCTTAACAAGTAGCAAGGGTAAATTCTTCAAACTAAACTCTTAAGTTCATGCTTATATACCTTCTCAATGAAAGTTATTTTAGTTCTCTGTAAGTGAGTTTGATGGCCAATTTGTTAAGAAATTGATTAGATATGTTTATTGGCATGTATAATCCAATTCTATATGATTTGTATACGAATTAGAGTAATTAAAATCGTGAATATATGCTTTAATTAAAGATTTGAAAAGTTACAGAGTTTTTTATTTGCGTGTTTTAAAATTCTCTGAGAATGGAAAATTTTATATTTGTTCATGATATGGCTATATATATATTAATTGATGTTCATAACATATTGTATGTCATATATGCATAAATTACAGTGGTTAATTTCATGTAATTATTTGGTAATTGAGATTTTCAAAGTTTCTGAACATAAGAATGGCCCATATGGCCCTTATATACCAAATTTATACACCTTAAACGTTTATCTAACTTAAATTGATGATGTAATATAATTATATACGTTTAAACGAACAAAACGGAAGTTAAACGAAAGGATTCGGTGTTATAACGAATCTGTAACGTTGAATTTCTTATTTTTCTTTCAAAACTTTATCAAGTATGAAAAACAGTGAATTTGATTGCTATAACTTGTGTAATTACGTGATTTAGAATGCTAAGATCATGCTAGAAATGTTGTATAGTGTTTCTGTGAAGTCCATACTTCATGGGTAGCAATTAAATTGTTGTGGTAGCATTAAATGGTGAATTCTGGGCCTGGTTCTCTGTTATTCATGAACTGCAGATTCTGAAACTGGCGTGTGGAGCTGCAGCGCCAACTTTAAGCCTAAGAGTGAGGCTGCAGCGCCAGTGGAGCTGCAGCGCCAGCTTTAAGCCTAAGATTGGGGCTGCAGCGCCAGTGGAACTGCAGCACCAGACTTAAGCTTAAAGTCCGAGCTGTAGCGCCAGTGGAGCTGCAGCACCATTTTTAGTTCAAATGGTGAAGCTGCAGCGCCACTTGGCAAATTTTGCCTAGAAATGAGATTTTAATTGTTCAAGTCCAGGAAATGTAATTGTAACCTAATCTAATGAACATGAAAATGTAATAATCATATAATGAGATGTTAAAATAGATTAGTAACATGCCAATGAAGGTTTTACGTGATTAATTGATGAGTTGAATGAGTACTTAAACTTGTTATTCGTGAAGTCTAATAATGTGTTTAAGAGTTAAGGTTTGTGTATATGGTTGATATAATCAGATTTAGAGTTGAGTTAAATGAAAGAATATACTCATGATGCTAGTATTGTTATAATTAATTGGTATTGTGACTTAAATGGTATGTAAGATTAATTGGGGAACGTGAATTATAAATTGTAGCTTGTACAAGAGGCAAGTTTTCTAAACTCAAACTTTACTTTTACATTGAGCAAGTATCTTATCTCTAACTTATTGTTATTAAGCAAGTTTCCTATCCTTAAACTTGTTTAATATTTTTCAAGTTCTCTAACCCTAAACTTTCTTTGAGCAAGTTTCTTTACCCTAACTCTATTATGATTAAGCAAGTATTCTATCCCTAACTCATTATCATTAAGCAAGTTCCTTATCTAAAATCTTTAAATTGAATAAGCGTTCTATTCCTTATTCTTATGTCAAGCAAGTTACTAAATTCAAAGTTATTATTCAATTTGAATATCCTTTATTGCTGAACCTTGTAAGACTAGCGAACCCTTAATGATTCGACTAGTCCATAGTTGATGAGCGTTCTAAATTCTAGAACTATTATTGAACCTATCCAAACCAAACTTCCTTTGGTGCGGACTCTGATGTCAAACTGAGATGAACAACCCTGTATAGGGGATTATTTACGCTTTAGCGTTGACATATTGTGCACAGTATGGTACTAAGGGCTGATCCCCCTAAGTACGAGAAGTAGAGTCCATAGTCTTATGACTGTTAAAGGTTTAAAGTATAAACACTTTACAACCTAGGACATAGTTCAAGGTCTTATGACCCTCAGATGTTCTTTTGATTCTCATTATTCACTCTTGATTCAAAAGTCAAGTTTCTTATTCAGAAGTCTTTGATCCACTCACATGTTATTATAATGTTGTTATAGTATTATACTTGTGGGAAATTGTGCTCACTCTTGTGTAATAATAACATTGCAGTTAAGAACGAAAGGTCCGAAGAGCCTTCTACTAGCAAAGGCAAGGGCAAGGTCAACAAGTGATGAAGACTTGTTGTTTATTTTATATGTTTATGTTTTAGCTTTATGTTAAAGTTGTGTAAGACTATTTATTTGTTTATGTTTTGCACAGATGTTTAAGGTTAGTATGACCTGGGATTGATGTCTTTATATTCAGATGTTGTAACCCCATAAGGGGAGGATTTATTCCTATCTATTGCATGGTTTGCATTTATTATGGGTAGATAGATAGATGATATCTGTACAGTGAACACCAAATCCCGTGGAATTGAAGTACCCGAATTTGGGGGTGTCACAGGTTGGTATCAGAGCTGTAGGTTATGTACCTTAGGTGGGGGAAAACCTTAGGATAGTAGCCTTTTAGAGATCGAGAACATAGTAATGATAACTCTTATCGAGTTCTAAGAAAGATAATAACTTATCTTATGTGCTATGTGCTTATACTTATATACTCGAGTATCGATTAGCATCACGTAATTACTAAAACTTAAAATTTTATTTGTCAGGATGACAGATGCTGGAGAACCTAGTCAGTCCAGAGACCTTGTACCCCTAGAGGCTAGAGAGGAGGAGCCCCGAGACATCCACGTAGTCTAGGAGCAGTTAGTCCGACGAGAACCATCACCCTTGATCACAATCATTGGTCAGGAGTATGTGCCGGTGTCTGATTCAGAGGAGGACTCTGAGGAAGACCCTGAGGAGATTGAGGTTCAGGCTAAGACAGCCGAAGAGGAGGAGGAAGACCCTGAAGAGTTCCCATCGAGCTCTATCAGTGTCGAGATGTATGACGAGCTGTATGACCGTAACATAGAGTTACGTGATACTATTCAGGAGCTGAGGGAGACTGTTCAGGAGCTGAGGGAGCGGTTGGTTACTCAACAGTCTATCATCGAGCTGAGGGATGGAGAGGTTGAGGCTCTTCACACACGGTTGAGAAATGTAGAGTAGGATTTGGCTCACGAGAAGGGCCAAACCGAGCAGAAGTCAGAGGAAATGGAGGAATTGAAGAATGAACTAGAAGAGAAATCAGCAAGGCTGGCCATAGTAGAGGAGGCCTGGGTAAGGGAATCACGACGAGCAGATCTCGCAGAAGATAACTGTCGGGCAAAGAAGGCTAAGCTTGAGGAGACGTACTCTACGCTTCAGTATGAAATTAATGAGGCCCAGGATCGAGTTATAAGGTACCCAATTCAGTTCGAAGGACTACCGTCATACATGCTAGATCGCAGGACGATGTCCCGGATTATGGAAGAAGAGCGTGGCAAAGCTGTTCGTCGCCTTAATGGGCAGTGATAGGAACATTTGATTTTGTGAAACCTATCTGGTAGTTAATAATGTAAATTCCAATGTGTTTATAAACAGAGGAATATTTTATATTTTAAATCCTGTAGATTTTTTATCTCGGGATAGTTGATGTAAATAGAAGTGATGCTATCGTGTTATGTTAAAACTTTTGATTTAATAAAATATCAGAGTTTATTTGAGATAATGTGTTGACTGATTGTGTCTAAATGTTTAAATTAAGCCTTAGATATTTAGAGAATTGAATAAATATCTAATAAGCGTATTTCTTAACAGAAAAATACCGCCAAGGAGACGACCTAACCGTCAACAGGCCCAAGAAGGGTCAACGAACAACAACAACGACGCCAATGCTAACCCCATTCAGCAGTTGGCGAACTTACTTACTGGAGCGCTTAACAATCAACCTCAAGGTCCACCGAACACAACATTCAAGGACTTCAAGGCGGTGGGACCGCCAGAGTTTAAAGGCACCATGAACCCGATAGAAGCTCAAACCTGGGTCATGGAGATGGAAAAAGTTTTCGACGTCGCCAGAGTCAGAGAAGACCAGAAAATCGCCTACGCAACGTTCATGCTGAAATTCGAAGCTAGTTATTGGTGGCAAGAAAATAAGGCTTCGGGAGGAGAAGGTGTGATTACCTGGGAGAGGTTCAAAGAGATGTTCTTCGAGTTGTACTTTCCGACCAGCTCACAGAATCAAATGGAGGTCCAGTTCCTGGAACTGAAACAGGGGAATATGTCCGTACCGAAATATGCGGCAAAATTCAATGAGTTGGCTAGGTTTACTACGTATCAAGTGCACTCCGATCAGAGGAAGGCAAGGAGGTTTGAACAGGGCCTGAAGCCCTGGTTGTATAGCAAAGTGTCAATGTTCCAATTGAACACTTTTATTGGAGTGTTGGAGAAGGCCATTCTCGCTGAGCGCGGGAGTGACACTGTTACAAAGTATAATCAAGATCAGAAAAAGAAGAAGAGTGAAGGTGAAGGAATTAACAAGGCTAGTGGTAGCAACACGAGAGGGAGTAGTAATCAGAAGAATAGGTGGAGTGATAACTCATCAATTGGGAATCAACAAGGAGGTCAGAAAAAGAGGATCGAAGCTTGTCCAACCTTCGGGAAAGCTCACCTGGGAATCTGTATGAAGGGAAAATGAGTATGCTACAATTGTGGTCAGGAAGGCCACATAGCACCTAACTGCCCTAACCCAAAGAAGGGCGCTTGCTTCACTTGAGGCTCAAAGGACCATCTGGCAAGGAACTATCCCAAGAAGGGATCTTGAGGGGCAGGATCAAGAGGGAACAAGGGAAACAGCGGTGGAAGTGCTCTAACTATCACGGGACCAACCGTAACCAACCGACCAACGGCCAGAACCTTCAACATGACCGTGCAGGATGCTGTACAGTCTCGCGATGTGGTGTCAGGTATCATTCTGATCAATAAAGTTAATGCTTATGTACTATTTGATTCGGGTGCCACTTGTTCATTTATATCCGATGACTTTGCTAAGAACTTAGAATTGCCTATGGACGAGTTAGAATACCCCATGAACATAGAGATTGCGAATAGAGAAGTGATCCCTGTTAAGTATGTACACAAGAACTGTAGGGTGGATATTAAGGGTAACATTATGAACGTAGATCTTATCCCGATTAGACTTGGGGAATTCTATGTTATTCTGGGAATGGATTGGCTAGTCAATTATGGGGCTGTAATTGATTGCCAGAGGAAGTGTATCAACCTTATGACCCCGTCAAAGTTTGTGTTTTATGGCAGCAAATCGCCTAGACAAGCAAGTTGTCTGACGATGATGCAGGCCAGGAACTTGTTAAGACAAGGTTGTGTAGGATATTTAGCCTACATAGTCGATAGTCGTAAAGAAAACCAGAAAGTGGAAATATACCAGTCGTGAGGGACTTCATAGACGTATTTTCGGACGATCTGCCAGGACTTCCACCGGATAGAGAGGTTGAGTTCGTGATCGATTTGGCGCCAGGGATGGCTCCAATATCGAAAGCACCATACTGGATGGCTCCGGTAGAGATAAAAGAGTTAATGGTACAACTGCAAGAGTTGCTGGACAAGAAGTACATCCAACCGAGAGTATCGCCATGGGGAGCGCCGGTGTTGTTTGTGAAGAAGAAGGATGGGACGATGCGGCTTTGCATCGACTACAGAGAACTAAATAAGGTCAACATTAAGAATAGATATCCATTATCGAGGATCGACAATTTGTTTGATCAATTGAAGGGAGCAAGGTACTTTTCGAAGATAGACTTGAGGAGTGGTTATCATCAACTGAAGGTGAAGCCAGAGGATGTCCCGAAGACAGCATTTAGGACTCGATATGGTCACTACGAATTTCTGGTGATGTCATTTGGTCTAACGAATGCCCCTGCAGCATTCATGGGCTTAATGAATGGAGAGTTCAAGTCGTTTTTGGACAAATTCATTGTGGTCTTTATCGACGATATTTTGGTATACTCGAAGACCAAGGAAGAACATGTAGAACATCTGAAGTTAACATTAGAGGCGTTGAGAAGAGAGAAGTTGTATGCCAAATTTTTGAAATGTTAATTCTGGATTGAAAGAGTATAATTTCTTGGACATGTGATCGACAAGGACGGAATTTTAGTAGATCCCTCTAAAGTTGAAGCGGTGATGAACTGGGATCAGCCGAAAACACCGTCGGAAGTGAGAAGTTTTCTTGGATTAGTGGGCTATTATAGAAGATTCATTCAAGACTTTTCCAAGATCGTAACTACGCTGACGAATTAGACTAGGAAATCGGTGAAGTTCGTTTGGACGGAGAAGTGTGAGGAAAGCTTCCAAGAGCTTAAGAAGAGGTTGAGTTCAGCACCTGTGTTATCCCTTGCGGACGACACAGGAAATTTTGTGGTTTATAGTGATGCGTCGCATAAAGGACTTGGTTGTGTGCTTATGCAAAACGGCAGGGTCATTGCGTATGCGTCACGATAATTGAAAGGCTATGAGAAGGGGTATCCGACCCATGACTTGGAATTAGCTGCAGTGGTATTTGCCTTAAAGATCTGGAGACACTATCTCTACGGGGAGAAGTGTGAAATATATACAAACCACAAGAGTCTGAAATATATTTTTACACAGAAGGACTTGAATATGCGCCAGAGAATGTGGCTGGAGTTGATTAAAGACTATGACTGCGAGATGTTATACCATCCGGGCAAGGCTAATGTTGTTGCCGACGCCTTAAGCAAGAAGGGTCGGGAGAAATTGACGATGTTGACGGCTCAGGAGGAGCTAATTTCAGCAATGGAAAAGCTAGAATTGGAAGTGAAGTGTCCGATGGAGATTGACGAGAAGCTGTTTCAGATGCAAACTGGTACAACCCTATTGGATACAGTTAAGGAAGCTCAACTTCAGGACCAAGAATGTGAGAATGTTAAGAAGAAGATATCTAAAGGAACTGAACCGAGATTCAAGATAGACAGTGAGGGACTACTAAGATTTGAGAACAGAGTTTGGGTACCGTCAGTGCCAAAGATTAAGGAGGACATTATGAGCGAGTCTCATAGCTCACGATATTCGATACACCCCGGTAGTACCAAGATGTTCCAGGACCTTCGACAACACTTCTGGTGCCCGAATTTGAAACGAGATGTTGCTGAGTGTGTTGCAAAGTGTCTGACCTGTCAGAAAGTGAAAGCAGAACATCAGAGACTGAGTGGTTTGCTACAACCCCTGGAAATTCCAGAATAGAAATGGGAACACATTATAATGGATTTCATGGTTGGCCTTCCGTCGATTCAGAAAGGCTACGACGCAGCATGGGTTATCGTTGACCGACTGACGAAATTCGCACACTTCCTTTCGATCAAAATTAGATTCAACTTAGATCAATTGGCAAGGTTATATGTCAAAGAGATTGTATCGAGGCACAGAGTTCCGGTGTCAATTGTTTCCGACAGAGATCCACACTTCACATCAAACTTCTGGAAGAGACTACAGGAATGCATGGGGACACAGTTGAGAATGAGTACGACTTATCACCCTCAGACAGACGGGCAGAGTGAAAGAATGATCCAGATATTGGAAGATATGTTGAGAGCATACATCATGGATTTTAAAGGAAATTGGAATGATCATCTACCGCTTGTGGAATTCGGTTACAACAACAGTTACCACGCTAGTATTGGCATGCCGCCTTACGAAGCGTTGTATGGAAGAAAATGCAGAACTCCGCTATACTGGGATGAAGTTGGCGAGAGACAATTGCTAGGTCCAGAGTTGGTACAACAGACAGCAGAGATAGTCAAAGTGATTCGGACAAGACTGGTAGCCGCTCAAGATAGGCAAAAGAAAAACGTCGATCCACACCGTAAGAACGTTGAGTTTGAATCGGATAGCTATGTGTTTTTGAAAGTCTCTCCCTAGAAAGGGAAGATCAGATTCGGAAAGAAGGGAAAATTGAGCCCAAGGTTCATTGGACCTTTTGAGGTACTGCAAAGGATTGGAGAAGTTGCGTATGAGGTAGCCTTACCTCCGGCGCTCGCGAATGTCCACAACGTTTTCCATGTTTCAATTTTACGACCCTACAAACCCGATTACAAACATGTAATTAAATAGGAACCCCTACATTTTGAGAAAGACTTATCCTATGAAGAAATTCCTGTTCAAATTGTTGACAGGAAAGAGCAAGTTCTCAGAAACAAGGTTATACCTTCGGTTAAGGTAATTTGGAGGAACCACAATGCTGAAGAAGCTACGTGGGAACTCGAAGAGAATATGATGAAGAATTACCAACATTTATTTACTTAAATTATGTGTATACGATTCTGGGGACAGAATCTTTGTAAGGTGGGATAATGTAACAAGACGAAATATGTAATTGAACCGTGATTCTGGGGACAGAATCCTTTTAAGGGGAGAAAGATGTGACAAACAAGATTTTTGTAATTTAAATTGAATATTTATTGAATTAAATAAATATTTTTCGATGATTTAATTACTGAGTTAAATAATTAATTGATGAATTTGTGGTAGATTAATTTAATTATATGTGTTACATTGATTAAATTAATGTGGAGAAATTTTTATATTCAATGATGCATTTAATTGAGCTTAATTGATTTAATATATTAATTAATAAACATAATGTTATTCTAATTAATTTAATAATAAATTAGAGAAATAATAATTTGACATAATTAATAAATAAGAATTTTAATTATGTAACTAGGTGATTTAATGTGGATTTATGCTATTTTTATTTAATTGATGTAAATAATATTATTTAATTAAATTGGGTGTAAGATTAATTAACAATACAATAAAAGCTTTATGGGGGGTTGGGGTCAGTTAACCCATTATAGGATTAACTGACGACCCATGACTCCACTACTATTATATACGTATATGCATATTAGACCTTATAGCTTATATCTTATATCATATACGTATTATTATTATTTTCATCATAGAAAGGCTAGAGAGAATCTAAGAGAGAAATTGTGAGGAAAATAGTGAATTGAAGAAGAATTAGTGAGGGATCATCATCCTTGAATCATCTTAACAAGTAGCAAGGGTAAATTCTTCAAACTAAACTCTTAAGTTCATGCTCATATACCTTCTCCATGAAAGTTATTTTAGTTCTCTATAAAGTGAGTTTGATGGCCAATTTGTTAAGAAATTGATTATACATGTTTATTGTCATGTATAATCCAATTCTATATGATTTGTATGCGAATTAGAGTAATTAAAATCATGAATATATGCTTTAATTAAAGATTTGAAAAGTTACAGAGTTTTCTATTTACGTGTTTTAAAATTCTCTGAGAATGGGAAAATTTATATTTGTTCATGATATGGCTATATATATATTAATTGATGTTCATAACATGTTGTATATCATATATGCATAAATTACAGTGGTTAATTTCATGTAATTATTTGGTAATTGAGATTTTCAAAGTTTCAGAACATAAGAATGGCCCATATGGCCCTTATGTACCAAATTTACATACCTTACACGTTTATTTAACTTAAATTGATGATGTAATATAATTATACACATTTAAACGAACAAAACAGAAGTTAAACGAACGGATTCGGTGTTATAACGAATCCGTAACGTTGAATTTCTTGTTTTTCTTTCAAAACATTATAAAGTATGAAAAACAGTGAATTTGATTGCTATAACTTGTGTAATTACGTGATTTAGAATGCTATGATCATGCTAGAAATGTTGTATAGTGTTTCTGTGAAGTCCATACTTCATGGGTAGCAATTAAATTGTTGTGGTAGCATTAAATGGTGAATTCTGGGCCTGGTTCTCTGTTATTCATGAACTGCAGATTCTGAAACTGGCGTGTGGAGCTGCAGCGCCAACTTTAAGCCTAAGAGTGGGGCTACAGTGCCAGTGGAGCTGCAGCGCCAGACTTAAGCTTAAAGTCCGAGCTACAGCGCCAATAGAGCTGCAGCACCATTTTTAGTTCAAATGGTGAAGCTGCAGCGCCACTTGGCAAATTTTGCCCAAAAATGAGATTTTAATTGTTCAAGTCCAGAAAATATAATTGTAACCTAATCTAATGAATATGGAAATGTAATAATCATATAATGAGATGTTAAAATAGATTAGTAACATGCCAATGAAAGTTTTACGTGATTAATTGATGAGTTGAATGAGTACTTAAACTCGTTATTCGTGAAGTCTAATAATGTGTTTAAGAGTTAAGGTTTGTGTATATGGTTGATATAATTAGATTTAGAGTTGAGTTAAATGAAAGAGAATATACTCATGATGCTAGTATTGTTATAATTAATTAGTATTGTGACTTTAAATGGTATGTAGGATTAATTGGAGAACGTGAATTATAAATTGTAGCTTGTGCAAGAGGCAAGTTTCCTAAACTCAAACTTTACTTTTACATTGAGCAAGTATCCTATCTCTAACTTATTGTTATTAAGCAAGTTTCCTATCTTTAAACTTGTTAAATATTTTGCAAGTTCTCTAACCCTAAACTTTCTTTGAGCAAGTTTCTTTACCCTAACTCTATTATGATTAAGCAAGTATTATATCCCTAACTCATTATCATTAAGCAAGTTCCTTATCTAAACTCTTTAAATTGAATAAGCGTTCTATTCCTTATTCTTATGTCAAGCAAGTTACTAAATTCAAAGTTATTATTCAATGTGAATATCCTTTATTGCTGAACCTTGTAAGACTAGTGAACCCTTATTGATTCGACTAGTCCATAGTTGATGAGCGTTCTAAATTCTAGAACTATTATTGAACCTATCCAAACCAAACTTCCTTTGGTGCGGACTCTGATGTCAAACTGAGATGAACAACCCTGTATAGGGGATTATTTACGCTTTAGCGTTGACATATTGTGCACAGTATGGTACTAAGGGCTGATCCCCCTAAGTACGAGAAGTAGAGTCCATAGTCTTATGACTGTTAAAGGTTTAAAGTATAAACACTTTACAACCTAGGACATAGTTCAAGGTCTTATGACCCTCAGATGTTCTTTTGATTCTTATTATTCACTCTTGATTCAAAAGTCAAGTTTCTTATTCAGAAGTCTTTGATCCACTCACATGTTATTATAATGTTGTTATAGTATTATACTTGTGGGAAATTGTGCTCACTCTTGTGTAATAATAACATTGCAGTTAAGAACGAAAGGTCCGAAGAGCCTTCTACTAGCAAAGGCAAGGGCAAGGTCAACAAGTGATGAAGACTTGTTGTTTATTTTATATGTTTATGTTTTAGCTTTATGTTAAAGTTGTGTAAGACTATTTATTTGTTTATGTTTTGCACAGATGTTTAAGGTTAGTATGACCTGGGATTGATGTCTTTATATTCAGATGTTGTAAACCCATAAGGGGAGGATTTATTCCTATCTATTGCATGGTTTGCATTTATTATGGGCAGATAGATAGATGATATTTGTATAGTGAACACCAAATCCCGTGGAATTAATGTACTCGGATTTGGGGGTGTCACAGTCTCCCCATTTGGAAGAAATAAGGCAATCTGTCATTTTAATAATAGGGCACATTCAACCAATGTCAGGACAGAAAGAGAAAATTTGAAATAACAAAAAATTGGGTTTTCACTCCACTGGGCGATTCCCTTGAAAACGTATTGGCGTTGTTAATGGACCACAAGAAAATAATCTATTTGGCTCCACCTTTAGATCCAAAAAGCAAAAGATACGATCCAAGCAAGAGATGTACTTACCACTCAGGGTCTCTGGGACGCGATACACAAGATTGTTGGTCCTTAAAGCATAAAATCCAAAATTTGATCGAAAGTGGCGATGTTGTGGTCCAACAACCTGACCAGCTAAATGTCAACACCAAGGTTCTGTTCTAGCATGATATAGAAGAAGTGAACATGATCGGGTCAGGAAGCGCTAAAATGGATCCAAATCTTAAATAAATACGATGTGACATCCCGAATTTTTAAGAATTTATAAATTAGAATTTAATAAATAAAATTCTTATTATGAGACGTTTTGAGTTTAAGAATGTATATATGTATCATATATTATGAAATATGTGATTTGGTGTGAAAAGGATTTTAGATATTAATTTTAATATTTATTGATTAAAATAAATATTTTAATTAATTTATTTATTGAGTTAAATAAATGATTATGTGACTGTTATGGAGTAATTTAATTAAGTGTAATATATTACTTCAATGAATATTTAATATTTAATTTAATTGATATAATAATTTTATGGTATAGTTCTAATTTAATTGGGATAATTAAATTAGATGAAGTTATCTGGTAATTGTTACATGAAATTATAATTAGCAAGTAATTATAATGTGACAATTTTTATGATTAATTGGTGTTAACTTTAATTAATTAAATTAGAATGTTAAGATTTAATTAATTAAAGTATAACATTAAAAAGATGTGTTAAAGGATTTATTAAAAGAAATAAAATCGTTTTTAAAATCGTTTTTCCAAACAAGGCCCTTGCACCGTTTTACATCCGTTTTGCCAAATGGGGCCTTAACTACTAAAAAGCTGTTTTTAAAATAACTTGTTTTGCCAAACAAGCCTTAGGATTTTTAAAATTCAATTTGTAACTTATATATATTAATTGTAATTATGGTATTAATTGGGTGGTTTAAATATTTGAGAGTTATATATTATATAATTATACATATAATATATATCATATTAGTTATATGTTTAAACTACGTTAGTTAGAAGAGTTAGAGAAAATAGTCAGTGTTAGAACATAACAAAGAAGAAAGAAATACAGAGAAAGTACAGAGAAAAGATAGAGAGAAAAGAGAAGAGGAAAAGAGAAAGAAGGTAGAGGAAGAAGAAGTTTGAGAGAGTCAAACACCTCACCATCATCATCTTCATCTTGTTCTCCTAATCAAAGCAACAAGGGTATAATCTCAATTCCTTGTTTTTAAATATGTTTTTATGATTCTTTATGAGTATTAGTTTTCTGTGTTTGTGAATTAACAAGAAATTTATATAAACATGAATTTCATGTATAAATTATGTTCATATATGGTTATAATTAATTTGTATGCTTAATTGAATTGTCTAATTCATGAAGACATGATAAACATGAAGAGTTCATGTTCATCAAAAGTGACAGTGAAAGTATTTTGAAAATATATAGTTTTCTTTAAAAATAAAAAATTTAAGTTTTATTATTAATTGTTGTACAAATTGATTTTGGATTCTTGTTATATGTCATTAAATGAATTCATTGTGAGTGGAATTGTATGTTTTGATTGAGAAATAAACTTATAGTGTTCAACTTTATCAAGAACACTGGAAAATAGTTTTTATCCAAATTTTTTAAAATTAAGAGTTTTGATTATGTGTTTTGAAGATTAAATATGTTAAAACAAGCTAGAAGTTTAGAATTTATATTTTCTAAAAAGTTGTTATGAATTGTATTGATTGGAATTGGAATTTGGTGTGAAAAAATAAGTCAAATTGGCTTTTTCTTTGCACAGTTCACGAACAAACATGGAGCCGCTGTAGGGGGCCCGCCCCGGCGGGCCTTGCTAAGCCTAATACCCCCTCCCCGGCGGGGGGTATACAAAAAATAAAATTTGTTTATTTTTTTATGTGGCTTTTGGTTCATATTATGAAAGCTAAGTTTATGTGGTAATTTGAGGACATTATAAGCATGCATTATAATGCTAAAATTATAGTAATGAGTTATATTAATAAAATATAATGTGTAATTATAATTTGAATAATTATAAGTATAGTAAAGGTTTAATTTAAATTATAATTTGTTAAATTATAATAAATATAGTTTGATTTAATTTAAATCAAAGTAATTGTTTAATTTAAATTATAAATTATTTAATTATAATTTAATATGTAATTAAAAGTTGAAATAATTATAATTAAGGTGAATGTGTAATTTAAATTATAATTTATTTAATTATAATTTAATGAATACATGGATTGAAATTGATTAATTGTAATCTAAGTAATTGTTTAATTTAAATTATAATTGATTTAATTATGATTTAATGCATAAATTGAGTTTGATTAATAAATGCTTAATTGAAATTATAATGTGTTAATTATAATTTAATTAATATAAAATGCAATTATAATTTGATTAATTATAATGGAGGAGAATGTGTAATTTAAATTATAATTTGTTTAAATTATAATTTAATTAATATGAGTATGTAATTATTAATTGATTAATTATGTGATAATGTAATATGATTATGTGATGTGATTAATTATGTGGTAATTAATTATTAACTTAATAGTTAAAGAGGAATGAGTTAACCTAAATTGGTTAACTAACTATGAGAATTAGCTATGTAATAATTAACTTATATTGTTAATTAAACATATAATTTGACGGTGTTTGTCAAATAAATGGGAGATAATTATGAAGTGTAAAGTAGAATTTACTTAGACAGTTGCTAAGCGTCGCTAAGTGACTAATAGTTGATGTGTATGATAATACGTTGTGTAGGATTCATGAAGTACAGATAATTATAGGTTGTTTTCGGTAATTGGTAATCTACGAGCCATGCAAGTCTTTCGGTTCCTATTTTCTACGTGAGCTTGATGTTGTACTACTTAAATTACATTGTAAAGAGCATGATATGTTATATATGTTGCAAGCATGATATGTTATATATGTTACAAGCATGAAATGTTAAAGTCAATTTATGACTACATTGATTGATTAAAGAATGTTAATTAAGTAAGAAACTCAATCTTTATAATTGTTATATGAATTAAAGCATGCATGATATGTTAGTCTAATGATTATGAGATGTATGTTGAGCATGTTATTATGTGCTACATGTTGCATGAAAGCTGTTAGATCTTGCTGAGCTGTCGAGCTCACTCTTGCAAATATCCACTTTTGCAGGTCAAGGATGCAAGGTAATGATACGTGCTAGTTGAATGTTAATATCAATAGCGATGCAAGATATTATTTATTCTAGATGAGTAATGTATTTGTTTTGGATGTATATTACTTGTTTAAGTTGTAAAGTTGAGCTTTTCGATGTATAGTGCATATTGCTTTGTAATGTAAGGCTTTAGATAGCAACTTCGATGTAGTGATTCATGTAATAGAATTGAATCAAATATTTGAACTGATAAAGGTTGCAATTCAGGGGAATAAAGAAAGATTATATAAAAGTTTTAAATATTCCGCATTTTTAATGATTGTATCATCGAATAATGATGTAAAATTAGAGTAAAGTTGTATTGTTAACGATCGAGAATGAGATTTATATTGTAAGAATTTTGGGGTCGTTACATACGAATGATAGAGAAATACCTCCAAAGGAGCATAACAAATGTCCTAGAGTGGGAAAATCTGGAGGAGTATATGATAGTAAGTCAAAAATTGGAGATGATCAAACATCAAGTAACTCTATTAGCTAATCTGATAGTGCGCCAACATCAGGTTACAAAGGAGCTTTTCACTCAATTATTAAGAAACAAAGACAAGGAAGAGGTTAGCTAGAATGAAAGTCTATATCCGTCCAAGATGAACCAGCTAAATGAAGAAGATCAAAGCAGGCTGAAAGGGCAAGAAATGTGGAATGATAAAATTCTTGGAAGATCTCGCCAGCAGAAAAATAGCTCGGGGGAATGCAAAATCTCAAAGAAGAAAGATCAAACCATATCCACCAAAGATCGAAAATTCACTCCTCTAAACAAATCAAAGGAAGAAATGCTGCATTTTCTGATAAGCAAAGGAAAGATAACCGAGTTGCTACCTCCCATAGATCCAGGGGAAAAGAGTTATGATCCCAACAAGATGTGTCTCTACCATTCTAAATCACTTGGACATGCGACTGAGGAATGTTGGTCTCTTCAACACAAAATCCAGAATCTCATTGAAATTGAAGATTTGAAGATAGAAATCCCCATGATTAAGGAAGGCATAAAAGTGAAAAAGAGCTTAAGATTTCCACCCAAGACAAGCGGTTCAAAGAAAGTAGTAGTTATGAGCACCAATCCTAGTGAAATACAAGGCGAACTGATTATAATTCAGAAATTTGCAGAGGAAATAGGAAAGCAGCCTCAAGAATTTACACTGTTGCTGACAAGTGTCTCGTTGCCAAAAGTTAGCAACCACATCCCTGATTCAGCCCTCCTGGATGATGAGGAGGAAATATTGATCCTTTCTAGTGTAGAAAAAGCTAAAAACAGAAGTTCCTTGCGAGAAATACAACAACAGCTTGAAAGGAATTTTATAGTTAAATCCTCCCAAGCTCATGAAGAAAAAGGTGGTGAGCTTGTCAGGGAAACTAACCCATCGAAGAATCTAAAGTTCATCCCTTTTTACGACGGGTCCAATTTGAGCCTCCTTAAGGGATATGCTGAATCAGGAGATGATCAAGTTATGGCCATGATCGAAGATATTCAAAAATAGGAGGTAACCTCTATCACGAGCCTCGAAGGTAACATAACCACTGACAACTGGACTATCAGGCCTCAGCTAGCTAGGAAGACGTAGATCTAGAGGATAAAGTTGTGAGTTCCATGAGATGTTGGGACGTTATCACTTTCTTTGCGTTATACCTTTTATTTTCCATGCATGTAAATATTGAAAAAAAATTAAAAAAAAATTAAAAAATCAAACCTATCGGGACTTGTCCAAGCCTGAACTACGAAAGACCTGATCTCCCTCCAGCCACGAGAGTACGTAAAGCAGCCATCTATGGTACGGTCTAACCCTCAAAAGAAACATCTAAACCAAAATATAAACCTAAAAACCAGTCTCAAGACACCAAACTTGAAAAGCTTACACCTAAGAAAAACCCTTAAGGTTAGTGACCAATGTTCAGAAGACCCAACAGAAGCTCAATGTCATTCCATCAAATCTGGCACAAGTCCCAGAAAGGAAGAGACAGCGATACATCAAGACAACCAGTCATAAGGATGAAATGACAATCATCATAAGATGCAACTCGTCAGCAACTCATCACTCTTGAAGTACGAGAAGATTTGATCTCCTTTGACCTACAGAAGTACATGGGCGACTGTCATGGCAAAGTCTATCTCATACTCGACGACCTGTTCCCCGAGATAAAGGCCATATATCAAGCCTTACAGATTGAACCAACCTCAGGTAAAGCCATCACATCACCAAGCAAGATGAGCTCTTAGATCCAATTCAATGGAATTCGATGGTATCCAGACATAAATCATCAAATTTGAAGCAATACCATAGCTATATATCAAGCATAATCATCAGAGAGTGCAGATACTACCCAAGGGGATCACAAAAAATAATGGCCTTTAAAAAGCTGACACCCTCAATCGGAAACCTTCGTCAAATTAGAAGAAAAAGGACATCAAACCTGTAACAAACGAGATTTGTGTATATTAATTTTAAATATTTATTGAATTAAATAAATATTTTAGTTGATTTATTTATTGAGTTGAATAAATAATTGAAGTTCTAATGTGGTGGAGTAATTTAATTAAGTGCAATATATTAATTAAATTGATGTTTAATATTAAATTGATATTTTAGTAATTTTGTGGTTGAAGTTCTAATTTAGTTTAAATAATTAAATTAAATGAATTATTATGTGGTAATTTAGTAGTAGTGATTTAATGAATAATTATAGTAATGTCTAATTTAATTTCATAATTAAATTAGAGATGTACTAATTTGTTAGATGAAATTATGATTGTGTAGCAATTTTATTTATGTGACAATTTTATTTAATAAGATGATGTTAGCTTTAATTTAATTAAATTGGAATATTGAAATTCAATTGGATATAGTGTGACATTTAAACTATGTAGTAAATGGGTTTTTAAAATAAATTAAAAGGGCTTTAATTTAGTTTTACCAAACAAGGCCCTTAGTTTTTAAAGAGTCTATTTTAATTCAGTTTTATCAAACAAGGCCTAAGTCTTTTAAAATTATATTTTAAATTAGTTTTGCCAAACAAGCCCTAATGTCTTTTGATATTCAAAAGTTAGTAACTGATACGTATTAATAAGGATATTATATTTTATCAGTTATTATATTATATTATATCTATATTAGTTATATGTATATTTTATACTGCGTAAGTTAGGACAGAGTTAGAATATCAGAGAAAGTTAGAGAGAAAAGAGAGAAGAAGAAAGAAAGAAAGAATGAGAAAGCTCTATGAATCAAAACAAAAACCCATCATCATCATCATCTTCTTCTAACATCAAAGGTAATTATCTAACATTAAAATTGTGAAGTTTTGTTCTTCCTTGTTCTTCATATTTTTACTTCTCTGTGTTTAAAGTTTTTCATGATAATCATGTGAATATGATTTATATATGTTTAATTGTATATATAAACTATTATATATGATTTGTATGAGTATTCTAGTTGTTTAATTCATGTAAATATGATGAACATGAAGAAATCATGTTCATAGCAATTTATAGTAAAATATTTTGAGATATGGCATCTTTAATATTAAAATTGATGTCTAATTCATGCTATGTTATAAAAATGGATTATAGATTGTAATACTATGTTATGAAACGAAAATAACATGATTCGAATTATATGATTTGGTTTAAAAACAAAGTCACAGTGTTTATTTTTGTCAAGAACACTTAACAATGGTGTTTTCTTGAAAATCATAAAATTAAAAGTTTTTAATTAAGTGTTGTGATGTTTATATGTGTTAAAACATGTTAGAAGCATTATGATTCTGTAATGTTTTATCTTGATTATATTGGTAAGATTTGTAGTTTAATCGGAGAAAATAAGCCAAATTGGCTTTTTCTTGCACAGTTGACGAGGCTGTCTGCGTCCTACTGTGACATGGCGCCGCAGTGCCAGTCCTATGAGTAAACTGGGCGCTACAGCACCATAGTAGCAGTTAGTGATGTGGCACGGCACCGCAGCGCCAGTTATGTATGTTAACTGCAGCGCTGCAGCGCCAAGACCAGAAGCAGAACGTGCTGACGTGACATGGCGCAGCAGTGCCAGTTCAAAGTGTAACTGGAGCGCTGCAGCGCCAGGCCCAGAGCCCTGATGATGTGGCACAATGCTGTAGTGTCGGCTACAGTTCATTATGTGGCGCTGCAGCGCCACCTGTGCAGTTTAGCCAGAAAATTATATTTAAATGTACAATTCTTTGAGAATGTTAATGTAATAAATATTAAAGCATGTTAAAAAAATTATATGCCAATTAGACAGTATATAATCATATTTTTAATATGAGAAGTATGATTTTAAATTATAATTTGATTGATTATTAAGTTTGATGAGAATGTGTGGTTTGATCATGTGATGTGATAACTAATGATTTAAACCTAATAACAAAAGAATGGCGAGTTAACTTAGATGGGTTAACTAATGATGTGATGTAGCTATATGGTAACTAATTTGTGTTACTATTATTAATAACGTGTACGTAGGATAAATTGTGGAACGAGTTAATAATTGCTAGCTTACGCACGAGGCAAGTTTCTTAACTCTACTTTTAATTGAGAAAATTTTCTTACCCTAACTCGATTATGTTTACGCAAGTTTCTTAATCCTTACTTTTTATTTGAGCAAGTTCTTTTATTCTGCAGTGGACAAGTATCTTATTGAAGTTTATTATTGAAAATAATGTAACCTTGACTTAATTGTTCAAGCAAGGTTTTATTGTATCTTTCGAATGCTTTAAGTTTACTTCTAAAGCATGACTGTTAAAATATGATGTCTAGTGTTGCGACTCATAGTTATTTTATAATTCTTTTGTTATAGAACTCTTAAATTATTGTAAGTTGATTCAACTACTCCTTAGTTGATGATAGTTGAACTCTAAATTTCCCTTTGAGCTTATCCAAACCAAAAATTCTTTGGTGCAGACTCGTTAATTAAAGCTGAGATGAACAACCTTATTATAGGGGATTACCATGCGGAAGCGTTAAGATGTTTGTGCACAATACATGGTACGAAGGACTGATCTCCCTGAGTACGAGTTAGAGTCCATATAGTCTAACGACTGGTAAAGGTGTAAGTAGAAATACTTACCACCTAGGATATAGTTCAAGGTCTTGTGACCCTCAAATGAATTCTAAATCTTATATTCAATTCTTACTTATCGATGACAGCCATGTTATTTCAATTCAGTTGAACTTATTTAGTGAAATGTCATAATTATTGATTGTTATTTCAAGTGAGCTTTTGTTTGCTCACTCTTGCATATATAACCATTGCTGCCAAAGTTGAAAAGGTTGACGAGCCGTCAACCAGCAAGGGAAAAGGAAAGATGAACAAGTGAAGACTTGTTCATATTTATGATATGATTTTGTAATAAGACTTTAACTGTTATACGATGTTTTATTTTCAGAATTTAATATTTGTTTAAGGTTAGAAACTTGGGAACGTGTTGACAAGGTTGTAATTCTTTATATAAGGAAGATTTTTATTGTTAAGGTTGTAATTTTTTTTGCATTCCTTATTTTTGGGCAGTTAGTTATGTTTTACTTAGATAGTAAACACCAAATCCTATGGAGATGAAGTACCCGAATTTTGGAGTGTCACAAGTTGGCATTAAAGATTTAGGTTACGAACCTTAGGTGGGAAACCTTAGGTAGTAGCCTTATAGGAGATCGAAAAGATAGTGATGATAGTTAAAGATAATAAACTACCTTATGTGCTATGTGCTTATGTTTATGTACTCTCGAGTATCGATGAGTATCGAGGGTATCGATCTGTATCACGTAATAATTAAACCTTAAAATTTTGTTGGCAGGATGACTATTATTGGAGAGTCTAGTCATGTTAGGGAGTAGTTACCCCAGATGCCTAGGGATGAGAAGCCCCGAGACGTCCAGACATTTTGGGAGCAGTTGGTTCAGAGAGAGCCATCTCCATTGATCACATTAGTGGGTCAGGAGTATGAGCCAGTCTTTGACCGAGATGATGAGGATGAGTCAGAGGAGGAGGAGGATCCTGAAGAGGAGTTTCCACCTAACTCTATCTGTGATGTACGAGGAAGTCTACGACCGCAACATTGAGCTGCAAGGCATAGTTAGAGAGCTGGAAGAGCTGGTGGATGTACGTCAGACTACCATTTAGTAGAAGGAGTAGACGATTTAAGATCTGGATGAGCGTCTTGGAAACGTGGAATGGGATCTAGTTCACGTAGGGGGTGAGAGAGATGATGCACGGGCTGAGCTAGAGAAACTGAAGAACAACATAAAAGAGGAGTCAGCGAAGCATGCCAGAGCAGAGTATGCTTGCTTAAAGGCCACTCAACGTGCAGATCGTGCTGAAGACGAGGTTCAAGCAAAGAATGCCAAGATGAAGGAGATCGATTATGCTTTTCATTCAGCGATAGATAAGGCCCAAGATCTAGTATTTTATTACCCAGCTCAGTTCAAGGATTTGTCGTGGTATATGGTGGATCATAGAACAGTGTTTCGGGTGATGGAAGAAGAACGTGGAGAGGCTGTGCGACATCTTAACATGCCTAGAGAGTAGTGTAATAAACTATGTGTTTATTTATGTATTAAATAATTGTAAATCCCAGAATTTGAGATAATAATGGGATAAGATTATGATGTAATCCTGTAACTTGTTTCAGTTCAAGAAAGATGATGTAAATTACAGAGATGCTATCTATTCTATGTTTTAAAAACTATGAATGAATAAAATATCAAAGTTTATTGAAGTGTTATGTGTTCAAGTGTGAATTTATTTATTTTAAATGTGTAAGTTGATCTTAAATATTTAAGAGATGAGTAGGGATCTAATAAGAGTATGTCTTAACTGAAAGATGCCTCTTAGAAGAATACCAACACAACAATAAGAGGGTTCTACAAACAACAACAACGATGAAGCGAATGCCAAACCTGTTCAGCAACTGGTGAATTTACTGATGGGAGCGCTTGCGAATCAGCCGCAAGTACAAGCTGCGATGTTTAAGGAGTTCAAAGTGGTAGAACCGCCAGAATTCAAAGGATCTGTTAACCCAATAGAGGCCCAGACGTGGGTAATGGAAATGGAAAAATTCTTCGATGTGGCGAGAATTAATGACGACCAGAAGACGGCTTTTATGATGTTTATACTAAAGTCGGAAGCTAGCTACTTGTGCCAAGCTAACAAGACTCGAGGAGAAGAAGGTGTTATAGTATGGGACTGATTCAAAGAGATGTTCTTTGAAATATACTTTTCGGTAAGCTCGCAGAACCAAATGGAGGTTCAATTTTTAGAGCTGAAGCAGGGAGCAATGACGGTGCCAGAGTACGCCGCAAAGTTAAACTAGCTGGCAAGGTTTGCAACGTACCAGGTCAGTACTGACCAAAGGAAGGCAAGAAGGTTTGAGTACAGATTGAAACACTGGTTGTACAGTAAGGTCTCCATGTTCCAGCTGAACACGTTTGTTGCATTGTTAGAAAAGGCGATCATCGCGGAAGGTGGAAACGATGCCTTGACCAAATACAACCAAGACCAAAAGAAGAAGAAGAAGAATGAGACTGAGAATAAAGCGGGTGGAAGTGGTGCCAAAAATCCAAAGAAGAAGTGGAAAGACAGTACATCTGCTGAGAGTCAACAAGGAAGTCAGCAAAAAAGAAGGTTTGAAGCTTGCGGTACATGTGGGAAGAATCACACTGGGGTGTGCTTGAGAGGAAAGCGGGTATGTTTCAACTGTGGTCAGGAAGGTCACATTGCGCCGAATTATCTTAACCCGAAGAAGGGAGCTTGCTTTACGTGTGGATCAAAGGATCACATGGCCCGGAAGTGCCCTAAGAAACCAGCTGAAGGGTCGAATGGAGGAAGAGGAACCAACAGCGGTAGTACGTTGACTATCGATGGACCACCGTAGATAAGCCGACCCACTGCCAGAACATTCAACAAGACCGTGCATGATGTTATGCAGTCAAAGGATGTGGTGTCAGGCATCAATTTTGTCAATAGTATTAATGCTTATGTATTATTTGATTTGGGTGCTACTTGTTCATATATATTCGATGACTTTGCTAAGAATTTAGACTTGCCTAAGGAGGAATTAATTTACCCTTTGAACATAGAGATTGTGAATAGGGAGGTTATTCCTGTTAGGTTTGTACACAAGAACTGTAGGTTGGACATTAAGAGTCATGAGTTAATGGTAGACTTAATTCCAATAAAACTTGGGGAATTCGATGTTATACTGGTTATGGATTGGTTGTTCAACCATGGGGCAGTAATAGATTGCTAGAAGAAATCTGTAAGCCTTACGACTCCGTCGAAGGTAGTGTTTTATGGTAGCAAGTCGCCTAGACAAGCGAGTTATCTGACGATTATGCAGGCCAAGAAGTTATTGAAACAAGGTTGTGTAGGGTACTTAGCCTACATAGTGGATACTCATAAGGAGAGTCCAAAGCTGGAAGAGATATTAGTTGTTAAGGAGTTTGTAGATGTGTTTCTGAGCGATTTGCCAAGACTTTCGTCAGATAGAGAAATAGAGTTCGTGATCGACTTGGCACTGGGGACTGCTCCGATATCGAAAGCCCCATACAAAATGGCTCCAGTAGAGATGAAGGAGTTGATGTTTCAACTGTAAGAACTGTTGGACAAGAAGTATATTCAGCCGAGCGAATCGCCGTGGGGAGCGCCAGTATTGTTCGTCAAGAAGAAGGATGGATCAATGCGGCTTTGCATTGATTATAGGGAATTGAACAAAGTCACAATCAAGAATAAGTACCCTTTACCAAGGATCGATGACTTGTTCGATCAACTGAAAAGAGCAAGGTACTTCTCAAAAATAGTTTGAGAAGTAGGTATCATCAATTGAAGGTCAGGAGAGAGGATGTATCGAAGACGGCATTTAGAACTCGGTATGGACATTACGAGTTATTGGTGATGTCATTTGGTCAAACGAATGCACCTGCGACATTTATGGACATAATAATTAGGGTGTTTAAGCCATTTCTGGACAAGTTCGTAGTGGTATTCATGGATGACATTTTGGTGTATTCCAAAACTAAGGAGGAACACACTAAACACTTGAGGCTGACGTTGGAATCACTTAGACTGGAGAAGTTGTATGCAAAATACTCAAAATACGAATTCTGGTTAGAACGTGTGCAATTTGTTGGCCACGTGATTGACAAAGATGGGATTTTAGTAGATTCGTCAAAGGTTGAAGCTGTGATAAATTGGGATCAGCCGAAGACACCGATAGAAGTTAGGAGTTTCTTGGTATTGGCAGGTTACTACAGAAGATTCATTCAAGACTTTTCCAAAATCGCAACTCCGTTGACGAATTTGACTCAAAAAACGGTGAAGTTGGTTTGAACTGAAAAGTGTGAGGAGAGTTTTCAAGAACTGAACAAGAGGTTGAGTACTGCGCCTGTGTTGTATTTACCGGATAGTATAGGAAATTTTGTGATATACAGTAATGCTTCACATAAAGGATTAGGTTGTGTGATGATGTAGAATGGTAATGTCATTGCTTATGCATCACGTCAGCTGAAGGACAATGAGAAAGGGTATCTGACCCATGATTTGGAGTTGGCGGCAGTAGTGTTTGCTCTGAAGATATGGAGACACTACCTATATAGAGAGAAGTGTGAGATATACATGGAACATAAGAGTCTGAAGTATATCTTTACACAAAAAGATTTGAATATGTGCCAAAGAAGATGGTTAGAACTTATCAAGGATTACGATTGCGAGATTCTATACCATCCGGGTAAGGCGAATGCCATTGTCGATGCCTTCAGCCGAAAGGGTCGGGAGAAGTTAATGTTGTTAACTGCTCAGGAGCAGTTGGTGAATGAGATGGCTAAGTTGGAGTTGGAAGTTAAGTATCCGAAGGAGTCGGATGAGAAACTGTTTCAAGTAACTACTGGTTTAACCTTGGTGGACAAGGTGAAAGAATCACAACTACATGATGAGAACTGTGAGAAGATCCGGAAGAGAGTAACCGAAGGTGAGGAGATAAAGTTCAAGATTGATACTGACAGACTGCTACAGTTTGAAGGGAGAATCTGGGTACCGCCAGTATCAAAAGTCAAAGAGAAAATTTTGAGTGAAGCTCATAGTTTGAGATATTCGATTCACCCTGGGAGTACAAAGATGTACCAGGATCTCAAACAACATTTTTGGTGGCCAAATATGAAGAGAGACATTGCTGAATGTGTTATAAAATGCCTAACATATCAGAAAGTCAAAGCAAAACATCAAAGACCAAGTGGATTATTACAACCGCTGGAGATTCCATAATGGAAGTGGGAGCATATCACAATGGATTTCTTGGTTGGTCTTCCAACGACTAAGAGAGGTTTTGATGCAGTGTGGGTTATCGTCTATCGACTTACGAAGTCAGCACACTTTTTACCAATCAAGATTAGGTTCAATTTGGAACAGTTGGCAAAGTTGTACGTAAAGGAAATTATTTCTAGACAAGGTGTTCCGGTGTCAATTGTGTCAGACAGAGATTCGCGTTTTACGTCAAATTTCTAGAAGCGATTACAGGAATGCTTGGGAATACAGTTGTGAATGAGTACGGTGTACCATCCTCAAATTGATGGGCAGAGAGAGAAAACGATCCATACTCTAGAGGATATGCTAAGAGCTTGTGTTATTGACTTCAAGGGAAATTGGGATGATCATCTACCGTTGGTGGAATTCGCTTACAACAACAGTTACCATGCAAGTATTGGCATTCCACCTTACGAAGCATTGCACGACAGGAAATGCCGGACTCCATTATACTAGGATGAGGTTGGATAACGACAACTGTTAGGACCGAAATTGGTACAACAAACTGTTGAGATCGTCAAGATGATCAGAATGAGGTTAGTAGTTGCTCAAGACATACAGAAGAAATACGCTGATTATCATCATCAAAATCGAGAGTTTGAAGTGGGAAGCTTCATTTTTCTGAAGGTATCTCCTTGGAAAGGGAAGATTCGATTTGGCAAGAAGAGGAAACTAAGTCCCAGATTCATTGGGCCTTTAGAGATACTGTGAAGGGTCGGTGAGGTAGCTTAGGAGGTTGCGTTACCTCCGAAATTAGATCATATTCATAATATTTTCCATATTTCTATGTTGCAACCATACAAACATGACTACAAATATGTGATAGAGTATGAGCCGTTACAGTTTGATAAAGACTTAACGTATGAAGAAGTTCATGTTCAGATAGTAGACAAGAATATGCAAGTACTTAGAAATAAAGTGATACATTCTGTTAAGGTAATATGGAGGAACCACAATGCTGAAGAAGCTACGTGGGAACTCAAAGATGTTATGATGAAAATCTATCCCCAATTATTTGCTTAATTTCTTGTATAACGATTTTGGGGACATAATCTTTTAAAGGGGGAAGAATGTGACGAATAAGTTTATTGAGTTGTGATTCTAGGGACAGAATCCTTTTAAGGAAGAAAGATTGTAACAAATGAGATTTGTGTATTTTAATTTTAAATATTTATTGAATTAAATAAATATTTTAGTTGATTTATTTATTGAGTTGAACAAATAATGGAAGTTCTAATGTGGTGGAGTAATTTAATTCAGTGTAATATATTAATTAAATTGATGTTTAATATTAAATTGATATTTTAGTAATTTTGTGGTTGAAGTTCTAATTTAGTTTAAATAATTAAATTAGATGAATTATTATGTGATAATTTAGAAGTAGTGATTTAATAATAATTATAGTAATGTCTAATTTAATTTAATAATTAAATTAGAGATGTACTAATTTGTTACATGAAATTATGATTAAGAAATAAATTATGATTGTGTAACAATTTAATTTATGTGGCAATTTTATTTAATAAGATGATGTTAGCTTTAATTTAATTAATTTGGAATATTAGAATTTAATTGGATAAAGTGAGACATTTAAACTATGTAGTAAATTGGTTATTAAAATAAATTAAAAGGGTTTTAATTTAGTTTTACTAAACAAGACCCTTAGTTTTTAAAGAGTCTATTTTAATTTAGTTATACCAAACAAGGCCTAAGTCTTTTAAAATTATATTTTAAATTAGTTTTTCCAAACAAGCCCTAGTGGCTTTTGATTTTCAAAAATTAGTAACTGATATGTATTAATAAGGATATTATGTTTTATCAGTTATTATATTATATTATATCTATATTAGTTATATGTATAAGTTAGAACAGAGTTAGAATATCAAGAAAGCTAGAGAGAAAAGAGAAAAGAAGAGAGAAAGAAAGAAGGAGAAAGCTCTGTGAATCAAAACAAAAACCCATCATCATCATCATCTTCTTCTAACATCAAAGATAGTCATCTAACATTAAAATTGTTAAGTTTTGTTCTTCCTTGTTCTTGATATTTTTACTTCTCTATGTTTAAAGTTTTTCATGATAATCATGTGAATATGATTTATATATGTTTAATTATATATATAAACTATATATATGATTTGTATTAGTGTTCTAGTTGTTTAATTCATGTAAATATGATGAACATGAAAAAATCATGTTCATAGTAATTTATAGCGAAATATTTTAAGATATGGCTTCTTTAATATTAAAATTGATGTCTAATTCATGCTATGTTATGAAAATTGATTATAGATTATAATACTATGTTAAGAAACAAAAATAACATGATTTGAATTATGTGATTTGGTTTAAAAACAAAGTCATAGTATTTATTTTTATAAAGAATACTTAACAATGGTGTTTTCTTCAAAATCATGAAATTAAAGGTTTTTAATTGAGTGTTGTGATGTTTATATGTGTTAAAACATGTTAGAATCATAAAGTTATGATTCTGTAATATTTTATCTTGATTATATTGGTAAGATTTGTAGTTTGATCGGAGGAAATAAGCCAAATTGACTTTTTCCTGCACAGTTCGTGAGGCTGTCTGCGTCTTATTGTGACGTGGCGCCGCTGCGCCAAGTCCAGTAAGTAAACTTGGCGCTGCAGCATCACAACAGTAGTTGGTGACGTGGCAAGGCGCCGCAGCGCCAGTTATGTATGTTAACTGCATTGCTGCAGCGCCAAGACCGGAAGAAAAGCGTGCTGACGTGGCATGGCATAGCAGCGCCAGTTCATAGTGTAACTAGAGCACTGCAGCGCCAAGCCCAGAGCCCTGATGATGTGACACGGCGCTGCAGCGCTGGCTGTAGTTCATTATGTAGCGCTGCAGCGCCACCTTTGCAGTTTAGCCAGAAATTATATTTAAATGTACAATTATTTAAGAATGTTAATGTATTAAATATAAAAGCATGTTAATAAAATTATATGCTAATTGGACAGTATGTAATCATATTTTTAATATGAGAAGTATGATTTTAAATTATAATTTGATTGATTATTAAGTTTGATGAGAATGTGTTGTTTGATCATGTGATGTGATAACTAATGATTTAAACCTAATAACTAAAAAATGGTGAGTTAACTTAGATGGGTTAACTAATGATGTGATGTAGCTATATGATAACTAATTTGTGTTACTATTGTTAATAACGTGTACGTAGGATAAACTGTGGAACGAGTTAATAATTGGTAGCTTATGCACGAGGCAAGTTTCTTAACTCTACTTTCAATTGAGCAAGTTTTCTTACCCTAATTTGATTATGTCTACACAAGTTTCGTACTCTTTACTTTTTATTTGAGCAAGTTCTTTGATTCTGTATTGGACAAGTATCTTATTGAAGTTCATTATTGAAAATAATGTAACCTTGACTTAATTGTTCAAGCAATGTTTTATTGTATATTTCAAATGTTTTAAGTTTACTTCTAAAGCATGACTGTTAAAACATGATGTCTAGTGTTGTGACTCATATTTATTACATAATTCTTTTGTTATCAAACTCTTAAATTATTGTAAGTTGATTCAACTACTCCTTAGTTGATGATAGTTGAACTCTATATTTTCCTTTGAGCTTATCTAAACCAAACATTTTTGGTGTGGACTCGTTAATTAAAGTTGAGATGAACAACCCTATTATAGGGGATTACCATGCAGAAGCGTTAAGATGTTTGTGCATAATACATGGTACGAAGGGATGATCCCCCTGAGTACGAGTTAGAGTCCATATAGTCTAATGACTATTAAAGGTCTAAGTAGAAATACTTACCATCTGAGACATAGGTCAAGGTCTTGTGACCCTCAGATGAATTTTAAATCTTATATTCAATTCTTAATTATCGATGACAGCCATGTTGATTCAATTCAGTTGAACTTATTCAGTGAAATGTCATCATTATTGATTGTTATTTCAAGTGAGTTTTTATTTTCTCACTCTTGCATATATAACCATTGCAGCCAAGGTTGAAAAGGTTGACGAGCCGTCAACCAGCAAGGGAAAAGGCAAGATGGACAAGTGAAGACTTGTTCATATTTATGATATGATTTTGGAATAAGACTTTAACTGTTATACGATGTTTTATTTTTCGCATTTGATGTTTGTTTAAGGTTAGAAACCTGGGAACCTGTTGACAAGGTTGTAATCCTTTTTATAAGGAATATTTTTATTGTTAAGGTTGTAATTTATTTTTCATTCCTTATTTTTGGGAAGTTAGTTATGTTTTATTTAGATAGTTAACACCAAATCCTATGGAGATGAAGTACCCAGATTTGGGGGTGTCACAAAACTCGAGTGAACGTACAAGTTAGAAGCGAGGATTGAGGCATCTAGATGTCAAAGCTCACCTCTACCCAATCACTATGTGGATCAGGAGGTAAAAGACTCTAACAATCTTGGCATCTTATCAGCCCATCTTTCAAACATATAACAAAGAAATTACCCTAGATGACAAACAAGATTGGGTAATTTCAGAATCAACAACAACTCGATATTGGGACCCTTATAACAAACAAGACTAGGGTAATTTTGGAAACAGTGACAACTAAACACTGAGGCATTCATCGACCATCCTAAAAAGGAAAATGCACCAGTCAGCACCATTAGCATTGCCCATCATCATCAAAGGGACCCTCATATCATTTCACTGGCGATCCGATATGATCAATCAGTCTTTTCCAATCATAATTTTCTTAGAATATGACAATCCACATATGAGGTGCGACTCTTTCATCTCTTTATGTGCTTTCAATCTCCATTTACAAGAATTAGCGATAATATACATGTTAAGTATAGATAAAAATTGCATTAGAATCTTAGAAAAAGGTTTTAAAAAAGAGATTTTGTTTAGCTTGTTATGAATTGGATTAATTCTGATAAGCATCCGTGGAGCAAGAATCACGGGAACGATTATAAAATTAAAATTTTTCAAAATTCTAGTTCAAAGTGTTGTTTGGAGTAGAATTGACCTCATATACGTGTCTGCACTTTACAGTTACCTCGACTCTTAGTTGTGGTGTATGAGCTATGGCAATAGCAATGACAATTAATGAGAAGATAAAAGATAAGTAGCTGGCCTAATGCCTCGAATCATGGCCTGGGTTACTCGAGTAATTAATCCCGAGGGGTGTCTTTACACCTGGTGCCCTAAAGCTATCTGGTTTGGGAGCCACCGGCCCAACGCTCGCTACATGGATAACTTAGCGTCTACGAAAACGAGCATTGAAGAAGGAGAAAGCAAAATCTGAGCATATCCAAATTGTGGTCTGGGTTACTTGAGTAATTAAGCCTGAGGGGTGTTTTTATACCTGGTGCCCTAAAGCCGTCTAGTTTTGGAGTCACTGGCCCAACGGTCGCTACAGGGGTAACTTAGAGCCTAAGAAAATGAATCTTGCACAAGCTTAGGTGAGTAGTGTGACGAACGAGAATTTTGTAATTTACTTTAAATATTTATTTAATTAAATAAATATTTTTGTTAATTTATTTATTGAGTTAAATAAATATTTGATGGAATTGTGGTAGATTAATTTAATTAAATGTGTTATATTGATTAAATTAATGTGGAATAATTTTATAGTTCAAAGTGTGAATTTAATTGAGATTATTAAATTAAATGAGTTGTTATTAATTATATTGTTATTCTAATTAATTTAATAATTAATTAAAGATTTAATGATTTGTCATAATTAATAAATGAGAATTTTAATTATGTGATGATTTGATTTTGTGTAATATTGCCTTTTATTTAATTGAATTTAAATGATATTATTTGATTAATTAAAGTGTGACAAATAAACTATATAATAAATAAGTTATTAAAATAATGGAAAAGGAGTATTTTAGAACCAAACCAAATATGGCCTTAGGAACATGGGAGCAGTTAAGGCCCTGATGCGCTTAACTGCTACCCATGATTTCACCGGTTATTAACTATACGTAATATATTATATATCATGTCAGTCATATCATATCATATACAAAGACAAAACTTAAAGAGAAAAGAGAAAGAATTGAGAGAAAAGAGAGAGAATTGAGAGAAAAGTTGAATTGAAGAAGGAATTTGGAGAAGTAAAAGTAGTTCTATCATCTTCTAATTGTCTTATCAGAGTAATCAAGGGTAATTACTTTGACCCAGTTTTAAATTTATGTTCTTAGTTTTCTCCATTAATGTGTACTTGAGTTCTCTATAAATATAATTTCATGATTTAATTGTTAAGAACTTCGTGTTAGATGTCTATTAGCATGTATAATTCAATTGTATATGATTTATATATGTTTTAGAGTAATTAATCCATGAAATCATATTTTAATTGGAGTATTATAGTTACAGAGTATTAACGTATGAATATGGCTTATATGTACAAAACTTCATGCTTCAATTGTATATTAAACTGAAAATTGATGATTGATTATGTTTATGCATGTAAAAACAAAGAAAATGAAACTTAAACGGAATGATTCGGTGTTATAACGAATCTGTAATGTATGATTTCATGAAAATTGACAAAACTATGAAAAATATCAAGAACATGAAAATTATGTGTTCTAATTTGATTGTTTATGTAATTTAAGTTGTTAAAGCATGCTAAGAATGTTATATAATGTTACTGTTAAGTTCAGAATGTATGGGTAGCATTAAATTTGATGTTTAAGTATGATTTTGGCTTACAATAGCTTTTTCTGTGTTCTTCGCGAACTCTGTCAGACCTCACTGCGTCGCGGCACCGCAGCGCCGGTTCTGTGAAGAAATCGGGCACTGCAGCGCCAGGCCAGTGCTGGCTAATGTAGGCTCGGCGCCGCAGCACCGGTTCCCAGTTCAAACTGGGTGCTGCAGCACCGGCTAGCAGAATGGCCCAGAATATTTTATTTAAGTGTTCAAAGTTCAGAAATGTATTTTAAAACCTAATGCAATGAACATGATAGCGTGTTAATAATATATTAAGATGTTAAAACATGTTATTAACTTGTCAATGATATTTTACGTGATTAATTGATAAGTTAAAAACGTGGTTTAAACTCGTTATTGGTAAAGCCTAATAATGTGATTAAGAGTTAACATTTGTGGATTCAATTAATATAATTGGATCCAAAGTTAAGATAACATACTTGAGGTGCTAGTTATATTGTAATTAATTTTTATTGTGAATGTAAATGGTATGTAGGATTAATTGGAGAACGTAATTTATAATTGTAGCTAATGCACAAGGCAAGTTTTCTATCCCTGACTTGTTATCGTTATGCAAGTTTATTAACTCTACTTTTAATTGAGCAAGTTTATAAATCCTATTCTTTCATTAAACAAGTTCTTACTCTTGTTTATTTAAGTTCATGATTCCATATGAGAGTTTTTAATTCTTTTAAAGTAATACTTCGGTTATACAATGCTTATTCAATTGTATACCTTTGAGATTCATTATTTGATTTAAGTATCGTTTATATTGTTGAACCATGAAAGACTAGCGAACCCTTATTGATTCGACTAGTCCATAGTTGATGAGCGTTCTAAATTCTAGAATTATTATTGAGCTTATCCAAACCAAACTACTTTTTGTGTGGACTCTGATGCCAAACTGAGATGAACAACCCTTTATAAGGGATTATTTATGCGTTAGCATTAAGATGATGTAATACCCGAGAATTTCCTAGTATTATTAAATAAATATATTAATGGAAATGAGAATTTATTTGAATATAAATGATTTTGTATTATGAGATGAATTAATTTAATTATATAATAATTGAATAATTATAATAATTGAGAAATTTATGGAGTTTGCGATAAACTCGTTGATAGCCTTGTGTGGCACAGTGATGAAGATTATTAATGATTATATTAATTAACGAATGAATTATTAAGTAAATAATTAATCTATATTAATTGTTAATTGCTATTGTAGAATATTAATTAATGGTTATGGAATATTAATTATGATTGATTAATAATACGTGATTATTATTATTGCAAGAAATATAATAATAATAAACCACTTGGTTATAAATATGCTAGGAATTATATTTGTTAATGTGATAATTAATCCTATGATTATTAATTAAGTGTTATTAATAATTACGAGGAATGGATTAATTAATATTATTGTTAATTAATTGATAAAATAAATAAATTATTTATTTAACATCATGAATAATAAAACAACTAAGCAAACTATTAATATTATACTGATTGAAATATATAAGCTACATGTTTATGCTTGTGTGACAGTAAACATATGGGTATACATCGAATAATATATATCATGAAAAATATTGAAGCTATATGCTATGAATTGTAAGAGCTACATGATAATGCCTATGTGACATGTGAGTATACAATAAAAGAATATGACATGGATTATATATATGTAAATTAATTGTACCACATTGCCATGTTAAAAGTACATTGTGACTTAAAGTATATATTATATAATCTAAGTGGACTTGTATAATATAAGTATTTGTGTATAGCTTAGGTATAAGATAATGTAAGTGCAAAATAACTTAAGTATTGTATATACTATTAGAATGCTGAGATTTACTTTGCTTGTCCCTTATTACTAGTCACTCTCCCTCCCACGTGAAATGCATCATGAAGCTAGCTCCCTATAACCTTAAAACTCAGCAAAACCTTCATAGCAATCATACAATGAGGAGTGGGCATGATGATGACCTTCAACAACTATCTACCAACTCTTTCATAACCAACATGCAATTATAACTCACGTTGGTTTAATTTGTTGAGCAAAGGCATTGTCTGGATTTTTAATTCTTCTATAAATATAAGCTCATCTCTTCTCTCTTTTCAATTGTTGAGAATTGCTTGAATAGTGAGTTAAGGGTTATATATATATATATATATATATATATATATATATATATCAGTGTTAAGCCTTCTTGAGATAGCAGCAAGTTCAATTACATTTGTAGAGGTATACATCAATTCCATTGTTCTTCATTTCCATTTTTTTTTCGTTTCTGTGAAATCTTAGTTTTCTTAAATTCTTGAGTTTGTGGAATTTGATAACAATTGAAGTATGAATTGCTTGGGTAGTTGTTAAATAGGACTTGCAATCGTATGAGTATACCATATGGCTTGCTAACAATCAAATGCATATAACAACCTCCATGTTCTTTATTTTGTTTCTCTGCATTCTCTGTAAAACTCAACTTCTTGATTTATTGTTGCACTTATGCTAAATTGAGTATAGGATGCTTGCTTAAGTGTTGTATAGACTTATAAGCCTATTTGAACTGAAATGTAGTTGTTTAGAAACGAAATTGTGGTGAAATTTGGGAATTGGCCTGGAAATCTGCCGAAAACTGAAGCTGTCTGCCGCTGGCCGCTAGCCGGCGTAGCTGCGCCAGTTTTGCACTGGGGAGCTGCGCAGCTATGCCAACATCCTGCTGCAGATTTTGTTTTCCTGCTTGATTCTGCTACATGAAAGTTTATTTGCATAATTTAGATAAACATGCTAGCATGAGTACTACCTATATATGAGTATATTAACATGACATGTACGTGTGTTGCTATGATTTCATGCAAAATTAATGGAATGACGTATAACGTTGAAATGAACTTAAAGTTTCATAAAACGAACGTTAGCGTAAATGAAGCATGTTTGTATTCTGATTTTCGAGGCATGTTAGTATGATATAGAGACAGATGATTTGAATGTTAACATGCATATCTAAACTTCATAATGTGACTTGAACAAGTGAACCTCAATAATGAACCTTTCTAATGAAAACACAAGCTTTGAACATGGACTCTAACATATTATACTGAGACTCTAGGTTCTGATTTTTCGAGCATGTAATATAACCTTGAAATACATGTCAGACATGTTAACATACGAATCGAGATAGCATGAACATGATAGGCCCTATTAGTGAGATTTACTAATGAAAATATGAGCTTTGATTGTGAACCTTAACATGTTATTGTAAGTTTCGTATTCTGATATTTATGGACACATGTGATAGTACTCTTAGACTCATTCATGTGTCATGCATGTATATATACCATGATTAGTTGCCGTGATTCAAAATTTGCGTAAACGAAGCATGTTTTCAAACTAATGACAATGATAGTTGCATGTATACGATATGAATACTCATGAACATGCTTAACATATGTATATGAACACCTTATGTGTTTACAAGGTGAGCATGCTAGATTTTGTAACATCATGACCTTGAATGATTTTAAATTATCGAAAGTGTTAACTTAGAAACTATATCACATATTTTTGGAACGAGGGAAGGTTATACAAACATAAAAGTATTCTTTAAAATGTATACATGCTACGTGATATTATATGATGTTACTTGAACCCGATTTTGACGGTTAACTTATGGGAATGCCATAACTTGCTAAAATAAAATATATTTAGTATTGATTGTGGCCTTATGTGATATTAATAATATGCGAGTATGTTTGTTAATTGTGGTAGTCTCACATGATAGTAACGATGTATGAATACGATCAACTTGAGAAAAGAGGAAGTTAAGAATAGAAATTAGATACTAAATAATTGTGTAGCTAGGTTAAAACTTAGCTTGTGTGTTGATCGTATATTTGAAGATAAAATGTGAAATTAAATTATATGACTAATGAATATCATATATATACGTAACTGTATTACGATAGTAATTCGAAAGTGTTACTTTGCTTTTCGTGGATAAACTACACTAAAGGCAAGTTCTCTAACTTATACTCTTTTAAAGTGCAAGTTTCCTTACACTCATTTATAAGTGCAATTATCTTAGACCTTCGTGTTTTACTTTATTCAAGGAACGTTGTAAGAAAGTTCCTAACTCTACTCTTTATTGAACATTCAATTGGCTTATGCTATTATTGTCGTACAAGTAAACTCTTGAGATTTAAATTCAGAAATTATGAATTATATACTTCATGAATAAGATAAAAGTCAAACTATATTCTTTGGACTTTAAATCTTGAAATTTAACTTATAGTTGTTGTTATCTATGCCATTTGATTCGGCTAGACTTATATTATTGAAAGGAGACCCAAACCGATTGATTGGTGCGGGATCTTGTATTTAACTGAGAAGAACAAAATATAACTGTCGGAGAACTGACGCGCGCACATTAGTATAATTGAGTGTTATGCATATCATAGGGTACTTTAGGCTGATCACCTGTTGTACTTGTTTTTGTTTGATTTTCAGTTTATTACTGTCAATTCCTGTGGAAGTTCATAGTCCTTAGTGACTGCTCAGTATTCAGCTATCTTGAAATCTTGAATTGATTTATTATTGAATCACATTGATATTATTCTGTCCTTAGCGACTGTTATTGAAAACTATTAATATTTTTGTTATCCTTGAACTATCAAACCTTGCTATACCCTTTCGAGAATTGAGAATTATATTACAAACCCTTATTGTATATTACTTGCTGAGCAATTTGTGCTCATTCTTGCTTTCCCACAAAATATTTCAATTAAGGCCGAGCAATACGGACCCTCGAGTACCGACAAGGGCAAGGGAAAGGCTACGGAGTAGCTTAATATTATGTAGGACTTATGATTGTAATAAAGAACTTATGATATTATGTACTAGTTAAGGTTATTTATGCTTAAGATATGTCTAAGCTATGTAATCACTGTTTAAGTTACGAGACCTTGGGGCGTGAATAATTATATTATTTAAATATAATTTATTCGGTATTAGTTGTGTATTATTCCGCTATGCGATGCGATAATTAGTCGTATTATTATTGTGATGTGTTACCATGAGTATGTGACGAACCGAACCCGTGACGGTCCTGGAATTTGGGGGCGTCACAGGTTGGTATCAGAGCTGTAGTTATAAATATTAGGAACGAGTGTCCGTAGACTATAACTTAGGCGAACTTAGAATTTAGGAAGGAGATAAAACTCATGTAGAGTTTTCCTTGAGAGACTTAGTCTGTTATGAAATGTAACTTTATTTTATACAATGAACTTATGTTTTGTTTAACATTCTAATGGGGTTGCTGTTTCTTGTCTTGTGTTTGTGATTATAGATGGTAGATATGGGAGTACCCACTAGAGTGGTTGAGGATGAGCCCAAGAATATTCATTTAGTGTACGAGGCACCCTTAGAAGCTGTGCCTGTGCAGGCTGTTGCACCGTTTGAGTCTGACGACGAGGACGAGATTGAGATAGAGTCCGATCTAGAGGAGGAGCCGATGGAGGATGAGCCAATAGAGGACTCTGATGAGGCTACTGTAGAGGAGCAGATGTTAGGCGAGTATGAGGAGCGAATTCTGGAGTTGGACTGCAGAGTCCAGAAGCTGGAGGCCGAGGCCGAGGCCGAGGAGAGAGAGTCTGAGTTCCAGAAGCTGAGGGACGAGGACCACTAGAGGAAGTTAGACATGCTGGAGCTAGAGGTAGAGATCGCTTATCGCAGGGACGCAGGTATCCAGATGGGAACCTTATTCCACAGGTCGGTGGCGAGGAATATGGATCTGGCAGGAAAGCTGGAAGAGGTAGAACAGAGGGAACTAAGCGAGAAGACTGAGAAGGAAGCACTTCGCACTCAGTTGGAATTAGAGGTGATGGATAGGATACACTTCGAGCAGAAGTGGGAGGTTGCCCATGAAAGAGCTGATGACCTAGAAGATGAGGTCAAATGCAAGAAGAGGAAAATGAACAAGATGGGGGTACGTGTTCTGTTCGGCATTTGAGAGGGTGCTTGATGGTGTGTACCACTACCCGACAGAGCAGGGACAGACTCTACACACTATGAGTCGAGAGCTGGTAGCTTATATAGCACAGTTAGAGTACAAGAGCGCTATGGAGCGTGGCATGATGTGATGAGATTTCCTTAAATGGTCTAGTGGTAGTTTAGTAGAATTTATCTTTATGTGTTGTACATACTATGTTGTAATCCCAATCTTTTGTATAAGATGTGGGATAGTGATGTAAACCCCGTGTAAGCTTTTGTTAGAGGGGTAGTATGGTAGTAGGTTGGTATATTCCCCGTCTTTTGTGATATTAGGGGATACATGTGATAACATTTATAGAAATATGCTAGGGAAATCATGTAATGAAACGATTGGCTTATGAATATAAATGAAGCTTATTTCAGAAACGTGTTATAAATTTATTCTTTTAGTATTAAAAGAAATACTTAAGTAATATACTTGAATAATAATAAAATGAAAACTTATGATGCAGATAATGTCGCCCAGACGTAGATTGACTGCACCTAAAGAGTCAGTGAACAATGAGAGGGAACAAGTAGACCCGATCCAGAAACTGGTAGACCTGTTAGGAGAGGCATTAAGGGGAAAGAACAATGAACCCGTTCTCCCCAACCCTCAGGTTGTGCCAGTAACAACCTTTAAAGACTTTAAGAGTGTAGGACCCCAGAGTTCGAGGGAACTACCGACCCAATCGTCGCACAAACGTGGATTAAGGAGATCGAAAAAGCTTTCACTATAGCGCGCATAGGCGAAGATCAGAAGACGGTGTTTGCCACGTATATGATGAGGAGAGAAGCGAACTACTGGTGGGAGGCTAATCAACAAAGAGCTGGAGAAGGGATAATAGCTTGGGATAAGTTTAAGACGCTATTTTTCGAGAATTACTTCCCGAAAAGCATGAAGAATAGGATGGAGGTGAAATTTCTAGAGTTAAAATAAGGGGAGATGACGGTGGCGCAATACGTGGCTAGGTTTAACGAACTAGCCCGATTTGCAGAGCACCATGTAGGAGATGAAGAGAGGAAGGCTAGATGATTCGAATAAGGACTGAAGCCTTGGCTGTTCAATAAGGTGTCAGTTCTTCAGATCGATTCTTTTGCAACACTGTTGGAGAAGGCTATTATCGCCGAAGGAGGAAGTGAAGCTTTGAGGTTGTATAACAAAGAGAAGAAAGAAAAGAACACTAGTAGTGAAAATCATGGAGGAAGCAGTGGCGGAGGGAGTAACTCCGGGAAGAGAAAGTGGGACAACAACAACAACAACAACAGTAGCAAAAATAATAATCATGGTGGGAGTCACCAGGGAAATTTTAAGAAACGGAGTGGAGCTTGTAATAAGTGTGGGAAAAGTCACCAAGGGGAGTGCTAGAAAGGAAAGGGCACGTGTTATAACTGCGGCTAAGAGGGGCACATATCGCCAAACTGTCAGAAGCCAAAGAAGATCCAAGGGTGTTTTGCTTACGGCTCAACTAAGCACCGTATTAAGGATTGCCCAAAGAAGGGAAGTGGCGGAAGTGGTAGCCAACAAGGGGGAGGAAACAAACTTATGATCAGCGGGCCGTCACAATCCAACCGCCCAACTGCCAGAAGTTTTAACATGACCGTCCAGGACGCCGTGGCTGCGAAGGATGTGGTGTCAGGTATAATCCCAATCAATGATATAAATGCTTATGTATTATTTGATTCGGGTGCCACCTGTTCTTTTATATCTGAAGAATTTGCTAGTAAACTTAGTACACCCTGAGATCTATTAGAAAATCCTTTGATCATAGAAGTTGCTAATAAGGAAGTGATCCCTGTAGAATACATTTATCAAAATTATCGCGCAAACATTAGAGAACATGAACTGAGCGTAGACTTGATTCCTAATAGATTGGGAGAATTTGACGTAATACTGGGAATGGATTGGTTATATAACCATGCTGCGATAATTGACTGTCAAAATAAATGTGTAAACCTCCAGACTCCGAGTAAGTCTAAGGTAGGGTTTTATGGTAGCTCATCGCTTAAGCAATCGTGTTGCGTTACGATGATGCAGGCCAAGAAATTGTTAAGGAATGGATGTGTAGGTTATCTAGCTTACATCATTGATACTCGAAAGAAGGGAGTAGAAATTAAGGATATATCTGTAGTGAATGAATTTCAAGATGTGTTTTCGGACGATCTGCCTAGTCTTCCGCCAGACAGAGAAATCGAATTCGTGATAGACTTAGCACCGAGAACGGCACCGATTTTAAAGGCTTTATATCGTATGGCGCCAGTAGAAATGAAGGAATTGATGATACAATTACAAGAATTATTAGATAAGGGTGTGTCTCCTTGGGGAGCACCAGTGTTATTCGTGAAGAAAAAGGACGGATCGATGAGGCTCTGTATTGATTATCGAGAATTGAATAGAGTAACGATCAAGAATCGATATCCGCTATCGAGGATAGATGACATGTTTGATCAACTGAAGGGAGCAAAGTGTTTCTCGAAATTAACCTACGAACAGGATATCATCAACTGAAAGTGAGGGATGAGGACATACTAAATACTGCGTTTCGAACCCGTTATGGACACTACGAGTTTTTGTTAATGTCATTTGGTTTGACTAATGCTCCGGCAGCATTTATAGACTTGATGAACCGAGTTTTCAAGCCATACCTAGATAAATTTGTGGTAGTTTTCATCGATGACATTTTGATCTACTCGAAGACAGAAGGAGAACATGTCGAACATCTGAAGATTGTTTTGGAGGCACTAAGGAAAGAGAAGATGTATGCGAAGTTTTTAAAGTGTGAATTTTGGATGGAGAAGGTTCAATTCTTAGGTCACGTAGTGGATAAGAATGGAATCTTAGTAGACCCTGTAAAGGTCAAAGCAGTGAGTAATTGGGAACAACCTAGAACACCGACGGAGGTGAGAAGTTTCTTAGGGTTAGCTGGGTACTTTCAAAGATTTATCCAAGATTTTTCTAAGATAGCAACCCCGTTGACTAATCTGACGAGGAAGACGGTGAAATTTGTATGGACCGACAAATGCGAAGAAAGTTTTCAAGAACTGAAGAAGAGATTGAGCGAAGCACCTGTGTTATCATTACCAGATGATGCGGGAAATTTTGTGGTGTTTAGTGATGCATCGCACAAGGGACTTGGTTGTGTGCTAATGCAACATGGCAAGGTCATTGCGTATGCATCACGATAATTAAAGGATTACGAAAAGCGATACCCTACTCATGACTTAGAGTTAGTGGCAGTAGTTTTTGCTTTAACGATATGGAGGCATTATTTATATGAGGAAAAATGTGAGATATACACGGACCACAAAAGTCTGAAATATATTTTCACAGAAGGAGTTGAACATGCGGCAGAGAAGGTGGTTAGAATTAATCAAAGACTATAACTGCAATATTCTTTATCACCCGGGGAAGGCAAACGTGGTTGCCGACGCTCTGAGCATGAAAGGAAGGGAGAAGTTGTTTAATTTGACGACTCAGGAAGAGTTGATAAGAGAGATGGAGAAATTGGAAATAGAAGTGAAGGGACCCGAGAGGTCTGAAGAAAGGTTGTTTGTAGTAGAAGCTCATCCGACATTGTTGGATAGAGTAAAGGAAGCACAGGAGAAAGATGAAGAATGTGAGAAGATCAGGAAAAGGATCACAGAAAATGAGGAAGAGAAATTTTGAATGAATAAAGACGGTATCTTAAGATTCGAAGGAAGAGTGTGGGTACCAGCGATAACCGAGTTGAGGGAAGAGATTTTGCACGAGGCACACAACACGATATATTTCGTTCATCCGGGAGGCACGAAGATGTATCGAGATTTGAGGTAACATTTTTTGTGGCCCAATTTGAAACGGGAGGTTGCAGAGTGAGTCAGTAGATGTTTGACTTGCCAACGCGTTAAAGCAGAGCATCAACGGCCGAGTGGTTTACTACAACCGTTAGAAATACCAGAGTGGAAATGGGAGCATATTATAATGGACTTCGTGGTAGAACTTCCAGTTACGCATAAAGGTTATGATGCCATTTTGGTTATCGTGGATCGACTTACCAAGATCGCACATTTTTTACCAATCAAGATCCGCTACAGTTTGAATCAGTTAGCGAGCCTATACGTAAAAGAGATTGTCTCACGACATGGAGTGCCGGTATCTATTGTCTCTGATCTAGATCCACGCTTCACGTCCAATTTTTGGAAGAGTTTGCAAGAGAGAATGGGAACACAGTTGAGGTTGAGTACGGCTTATCATCCTCAAACAGACGGATAAAGTGAACAAACTATACAAACGCTAGAGGACATGTTTAGAACTTGCGTGATGGACTTCAAGGGAAATTGGGACGACCACCTACCCTTAGTAGAATTCGCATACAATAATAGTTACCATGCGAGTATCGGCATGCCACCGTATGAAGCTCTTTACGGGAGAAAGTGCAGAACGCCATTATGTTGGAATGAAGTCGGAGAACGACGAATACTCGGACCAGAGTTAGTACAATAAACCGCAGACGTGGTGACAATGATAAGAGCCAGACTTGTAGCAGCTCAAGATCGTCAAAAGAAATACGCGGATTTGCATCGGCAGGACCGAGACTTTAAAGTCTGCAGTTTTGTTTTCTTGAAAGTATCTCCATGGAAGGGAAAAATCCGATTCGGCAAGAAAGGAAAATTAAGTCCAAGATTCATAGGACCGTTCGAGATACTAAAGCGAGTGGGCGAAGTGGCATACAAAGTTGCGTTACCACCCGAGTTGGAGCACATCCACAACGTGTTCCACATTTCCGTGTTGCAATCGTACAAGGCCGACTACAAGCACGTGATTTCTTACGAGCCCGTTCAAGTGGAGAAGAACTTGGCGTATGAAGAAATTCCTGTCCAAATACTAGATAGGAAAGTGCAAACTTTGAGAAATAAAGTTACTTCGTCTGTAAAAGTACTTTGGCGTAACCACGATGTCGAAGAGCAACGTGGGAGTTAGAAGATAGGATGATGAGGGACTATCCCCATCTATTTATGTAACCTTGTAGCAATTCCGGGACGAAATTTTTATAAGGGGGGGAGGATGTAATACCCTAGAATTTCCTAATATTATTAAATAAATATATTAATGAAAATGAGAATTTATTTGAATATAAATGATTTTGTGTTATGAGATTAATTAATTCAATTATATAAAATTGAATAATTATAATAATTGAGAAATTTATGGAGTTTACGATAAACTCGTTGATAGCCTTGTGTGGCACAGTGATGAAGATTATTAATGATTATATTAATTAACGAATGAATTATTAAGTAAATAATTAATCTCTATTAATTGTTAATTGCTATTGTAGAATATTAATTAATGGTTATGGAATATTAACTATGATTGATTAATAATACGTGATTAATATTACTGCAAGAAATATAATAATAATAAAATACTTGGTTATAAATATGCTGGGAATTATATTTGTTAATGTGATAATTAATCCTATGATTATTAATTAAGTGTTATTAATGATTACGAGGAATGGATTAATTAATATTATTGTTAATTAATTGATAAAATGAATAAATTATTTATTTAACATCATGAATAATAAAACAACTAAGCAAACTATTAATATTATACTGATTGAAATATATAAGCTACATGTTTATGCTTGTGTGACAGTAAACATGTGGGTATACATCTAATAATAAATATCATGAAAATATTGAAGCTATATGCTATGAATTGTAAGAGCTATATGATAATGCCTATGTGACATGTGAGTATACAATAAAAGAATATGACATGGATTATATATATGTAAATTAATTGTACCACATTGCCATGTTAAAAGTACATTGTGACTTAAAGTATATATTATATAATCTAAGTGGACTTGTATAATATAAGTATGTGTGTATAGTTTAGGTATATGTTAATGTAAGTGCAAAATAACTTAAGTATTGTATATACTATTAGAATGCTGAGATTTACTTTGCTTGTACGTTATTACTAGTCACTCTCCCTCCCACGTGAAATGCATCATGAAGCTAGCTCCCTATAACCTTAAAACTCAGCAAAAACCTTCATAGCAATCAATAAATAAGGAGTGGGCATGATGATGACCTTCAACAACTATCTACCAACTCTTTCATAACCAACATGCAATTCTAACTCACGTTGGTTTAATTTGTTGAGCAAAGGCATTGTCTGGATTTTTAATTCTTCTATAAATATAAGCTCATCTCTTCTCACTTTTCAATTATTGAGAATTGCTTGAATAGTGAGTTAAGAGTTATATATATATTAGTGTTAAGCCTTCTTGAGATAGCAGCAAGTTCAATTGCATTTGTAGAGGTATACTTCTATTCCATTGTTCTTCATTTCCATTTTTTTTTTCGTTTATGTGAAATCTTAGTTTTCTTAAATTCTTGAGTTTGTGGAATTTGATGACAATTGAAGTATGAATTGCTTGGGTAGTTGTTAAATAGGACTTGCAATCGTATGAGTATACCATATGGCTTGCTAACAATCAAATGCATATAACAACCTCCATGTTCTTTATTTTGTTTTTCTGCATTCTCTGTAAAAATCAACTTCTTGATTTCTTGTTGCACTTATGCTAAATTGAGTATAGGATGCTTGCTTAAGTGTTGTATAAATTTATAAGCCTATTTGAACTGAAATGTAGTTGTTTAGAAACAAAATTATGGTGAAATTTGGGAATTGGCCTGGAAATCTGCCGAAAAATGGAGCTGGCCGCCAGCTGGCGCAGCTGTGCCAGTTTTACACTAGACAGCTACGCAGCTGGGCCAGCATCCTGCTGCAGATTTTGTTTTCTTGCTTGATTCTGCTACATGAAAGTTTATTTGCATAATTTAGATAAACATGCTAGCATGAGTACTACCTATATATGAGTATATTAACATGACATGTACGTGTGTTGCTATGATTTCATGCAAAATTAATGGAATGACGTATAACGTTGAAATGAACTTAAAGTTTCATAAAACGAACGTTAGCGCAAATAAAGCATGTTAGTATTCTGACTTGTGAGGCATGTTAGTATGATATAGAGACACATGATTTGAATGTTAACATGCATATCAAAACTTCATATTGTGGCTTGAACAAGTGAACCTCAATAATGAACCTTTCTAATGAAAACACAAGCTTTGAAAATGGACTCTAACATGTTATACTAAGACTCTAGGTTCTAATTTTTCGAGCATGTAATATAACCTTGAAATGCGTGTCAGACATGTTAACATACGAATCGAGATAGCAAGAACGTGATAGGCCCTATTAGTGAGATTTACTAATGAAAATATGAGCTTTGATTGTGAACCTTAACATGTTATTGTAAGTTTCATATTCTGATATTTATGGACACATGTGATAGTACTCTTAGACTCATTCATGTGTCATGCATGTATATATACCACGATTAGTTGTCGTGATTCAAAATTTGCGTAAACGAAACATGTTTTCAAACTAATGACAATGATAGTTGCATGTATACGATATGAATACTCATGAACATGCTTAACATATGTATATGAACACCTTATGTGTTTACAAGGTGTGCATGCTAGATTTTGTAACATAATGACCTTGAATGGTTTTAAATTATCGAAAGTGTTAACTTAGAAACTATATCACATATGTTTGGAACGAGGGAAGGTTATACAAACATAAAAGTATTCTTTAAAATGTATACATGCTACGTGATATTATATGATGTTACTTGAACCCGATTTTGACGGTTAACTTATGGGAATGCCATAACTTGCTAAAATGAAATATATTTAGTATTGATTGTGGCCTTATGTGATATTAATAATATGCGAGTATGTTTGCTAATTGTGGTAGTCTCACATGATAGTAACGATGTATGAATATGATCAACTTGAGAAAAGAGGAAGTTAAGAATAGAAATTAGATACTAAATAATTGTGTAGCTAGGTTAAAACTTAGCTTGTGTGTTGATCGTATATTCGAAGATAAAATGTGAAGTTAAATTATATAACTAATGAATATCATATATATACGTAACTGTATTACGATAGGAATTCGAAAGTGTTGATTTGCTTTTCGTGGATAAACTACGCTAAAGACAAGTTCTCTAACTTACACTCTTTTAAAGTGCAAGTTTCCTTATTTATACTCATTTATAAGTGCAAGTATCTTAGACCTTCGTGTTTTACTTTATTCAAGGAACGTTGTAAGAAAGTTCCTAACTCTACTCTTTATTGAACATTCAATTGGCTTATGCTATTATTGTCGTACAAATAAACTCTTGAGATTTAAATTCAGATATTATGAATCATATACTTCATGTATAAGATAAAAGTCGAACTATATTCTTCGAACTTTAAATCTTGAAATTTAACTTATAGTTGTTGTGATCTATGCCATTTGATTCGGCTAGACTTATATTATTGAAAGGCGACCCAAACCGATTGATTGGTGAGGGATCTTGTATTTAACTAAGAAGAACAAAATATAACTGTCGGAGAACTGACGCGCGCACATTAGTATGATTGAGTGTTATACATAACATAGGGTACTTTAGGCTGATCACCTGTTGTACTTATTTTTGTTGGATTTTTAGTTTATTACTGTCAATTCCTGTGGAAGTTCATAGTCCTTAGTGACTGCTCAGTATTCAGCTATCTTGAAATCTTGAATTGATTTATTATTGAATCACATTGATATTATTCTGTCCTTAGCGACTGTTATTGAAAACTATTGATATTCTTGTTATCCTTGAACTATCAAACCTTGCTATACCCTTTCGAGAATTGAGAATTATATTACAAATCCTTATTGTATATTACTTGCTGAGCTATTTGTGCTCATTCTTGCTTTCCCTAAAAATATTTCAGTTAAGGCCGAGCAGTGCAGACCCTCGATTACCGACAAAGGCAAGGGAAAGGCTACGGAGTAGCTTAATATTATGTAGGACTTATGATTGTAATAAATAACTTATGATATTATGTACTTGTTAAGGTTATTTATGCTTAAGATATGTCTAAGCTATGTAATCACTGTTTAAGTTACGAGACCTTGGGACGTGAATAATTATATTATTTAAATGTAATTTATTCGGTATTAGTTGTGTATTATTCCGCTGTGCGATACGACATTTAGTCGTATTATTATTGTGATGTGTTACCATGAGCACGTGACGAACCGAATTCGAGCGACCCCGTGACGGTCCTGGAATTTGGGGGCGTCACAGATGATGTGCACATATATGGTACTAAGGGCTGATCCCCCTAAGTACAAAAAGTAAGGTCCATATAGTCTTACGACTGTTAAAGGTTTAAAGTAGAAATATTTGATAACGTGAGACATAGTTCTTGGTCCTCAGATATACTTTTGATTCTTGTTTCTTAATCTTGATTCAAAAGTCGAGCTTTCTATTATTCAGAACTCATTGAATTCTCGCATGTTATTATTATTATATTGTTGTACTTGTGGGCAATTGTTGCTCACTCTTGCGTAATAACATTGCAGCTAAAGTTGAAAGAACTGAAGAACCTTCCACTAGTAAAGGCAAGGGAAAGACGAACAAGTGATGAAGACTTGTTGTTATCATTTGTGAATGTTAATGTTTAGACTTATGATGTTATGCTAAGACTTAAATGTTTATTTATGTTTTCGCATTGATGTTTTAAGGTTAGACAACCTGGGGATTGATTATTTAATTATGATGTTGTAACCCCTTTAACAGGAGGATTTCTATTTATTTATGAGTTTCATTTATTATGGATAGATAGATATGTTATTATTGGACAATAAACACCAAATCCTGTGGAGTTGTGTTATTAGGATTTGGGGGATGTCGACATCGGGAAAAAATCCGCGGGTCAGGTCACAACCCGGATCTTTCTCCCTTCCTAAGTTATCTATACCCTCACTCTTTTTATTGTGAAAAAAGGTTTTGAAGGATTTTTTAGGAAAAGGCTAACATGTATCATGTCAACGATTTGAATGTTTTATAGAGTATCTATGTGGTAGATTTGAAATGGTTATACCAACTCAACCGAGTTTTGTTTGAAAGAGGCCCAATTATTGGACACTGTCGAAACTTGATCTTTAAAAACAAAGTTTAAGTTCAGAGGCTTGGTTAAGTGTGGGGAATGTGTTAGGCACCCCACAACTCCCGTGTAAACAGGGTACCATAATCTTTTCAATATTTCCCATAAAATTGAAATGTGTGTGTGAATGCTGTTTTAAAAATTGGGCCTATATTTGATTGATTAATTGAAAGTAGTGCTTTGCTTCGTTGAACCTATATACGAAGGGTTTGATTTGATTTTGCAAAAGTCTTTGATTTGATTTGCAAAAGTATTTCTTTTGATTGAATTGAAAATGATGTTTTGAAAGCTGGTTATCAAACCCTTACTCTAACATAGGAATTGAAGCCTGTTGATACTTCCAATTTTATCTTTATAGCCTTAAGGCACAGTTTGAATGGTGATTGTCGGGCTGCGAAGCATCCTCGACCACAAAATAAATACAAGTGTCGGTCTCCTCCTGGGAATGATAGACTCTAACACAACAAACCATATTCTTCACTCTGTTGAGACCTTAAATTCGAATAACCGTTTTAAGGTCTTTGCATGTACATTTTACAAAAAAAATTGGCAGGGTACATTCGTAAAGCGGAGTTTGTCCAACGTGGGAATCAGATTCTGATCGATTTGATCATGAATCCCACGATTCCTAGGCTCACATGAGAGTAGCCAATAAACTTGCACAGCACAAAGTTGTACAGAAATAGATATATATCCCAATATTACCATAACCGAGGATTCATCAGTAAATCCTGGTTCGCACCTGGCAGAAGCGACTCGTTCCCACTAGGTAGCGATCTAAGGGACGCGAGGTTGCTTTTGTGAAATGGACTGCTACATGGGCTTTTTGCCAAATCGTAGGCTCTAAACGTCAAAATCTATAGGTTATTTTCTGATATGTGATAATATATGGGTATATCTACGTGTTAGAGTGAAAAAACATGGGTTTAGAAGAGGTGAAAAAGTCAAAAAATCAAACGGACAGAGGTTCGCTATTTTTTTTTTCAAATGAGGGGGGTGCACGTTTATTTATAGGCCAGGGAGCCTCAGCTCTACCTGCTGCTGCAGCAAGTAGAGGTGCGTGTGACGCCCCCAAAATAGGTTCAATACTAATCCATTCTGAGTTTCCAAATACGTGGTATATAATCCAAATACAATCTTTTATAACATACGGTCGTGCAAAATACGACCACGCAAACTGTGAGTTTCAATACAAATCGTATATAATACGAAATATAAACACTCAAATTCATTCCTTATTCATTACAATTATTGTCTCACTATTTTATAGAATAGTGAGAATTTCTACAGATCTAACTCTGATCATCACACTGTTCCCCGACTAGTCCCCGCGATATTCTCATTTCCTGAAGAGAACAACGGAAGAAAAGGGTGAGCTCAACTAGCCTAGTAAAGAATATTATGACTAAGATAATGAAAAACAAATTATCGTTAGCCTTTAATAAATCAGATAAAATATTATGAACAACAAGTTTTAAATCAATATTCGCAGCGAAAATAACAATTCAATAGAAAAGTTAAGTAGAGAATGATGTCTACTATCTTCTATGATTTAAAAGTCCATCATCAATATTTTATTGCTGTAACATCAATCAATATACATCTCGAATCAAATATTCATCTTTTGCACTACGGGCCAAAGATATTCATTTGTATCACCAGTTGGTCATGTTCATCTCAACACCTGTCCATCTTTGCACTACGGGCCAAAGATATTCATCAGGTAATCATTCATCTTTGCACTACAGGCCAAAGATATTCATCAAGTAATCATTCATCTTTGCACTACAGGCCAAAGATATTCAGTTATATCACCATTTAGGACTGAGGATGATGAAAAACAATACGAATAACGAATCCAATGAGATAAAGGACAAATATTAGAGAATTTATCCAGAGTTCAAGAATGAAGATCAAAACCTGGATCCAGTCAAAGATAATTTGGAAGAAAAAAAATAATTTTTTTTATTGTGAATAGTAATTCGTGAATAGTAACTCGACATAAAAAGATAAAAATTTCACAAAAAAGTTCAGACCAATATTCCAGTGAAATGATATTAGATGAAGCATAAAACTCAAATAATTTCTGATCATTTTAAAAATTATAGAAGCAATACTTACTGTAGTAAGTTTAGAGTTAGGAATTTGAAATGAAACAATATACGAAACTGCAAATGGATTTTCACCCGTCAGGCAGTAGTTTGCGTAGATATATCATTTCCAGAATTTAATAACAAATGAATACGAAGGGTTATTCACCAGGCATGCAGTAGTCCACGTAGACAGATTATTCTCATAGAGTAATAAAGAATTGAATAACAAAAGGATTTCACCATGCATGCGGTAGTCCGCGTAGACAGGTTATTCCAATAGAATAATAAAGAATGGAATAACAACCCTTACGAGTATTGAAAGAAAATAACTTTCTTCATGAATACGAAAGAAATAATACCTCTTACCTTAATAAAAATTTGGAGACTGCACTAGTGTAATAGCAGAATACTCTTCTTCTTTCTCTCTTATTCTCTCTATACTTTCTCTCTCTATAGTTTTAGTGAATTGGTGAGAAATAATGGAGAAATGAGTTTCTATTTATAGGCTTGGTAGAATAAGGGTAAAATAGTCTTTTTGCCATAATTTATGACATCATCGCTTACATCATCGATCCTATGACATCATTGCTTACCTCATTATTTCGATGACATCATTGCTTATCTCATCACTCTGATGACATCATTGCTTACATCATAAGAATTCGAATTCAATTTGTTCTCTTCCACCTCATTTTACTTTTATACCATGAATTTACTATAATAATGTTACCATTCAAAATATAAAAATTAGACTATTATATAATCACATTATGCTACTATAATGTAATATTATAATAATATATTTGAATTAATTATTTTATCAAAAAAGATAAAATACGAACTTTCAACAAATGTCACATGCTAAAAATTCTTCCATTTAAATCCTCATTGAATAAATATTTCCTTATCATATATATCAAAAATTAATTATTCACAAATAATATTACAGAACTACAATATTGACAACCAAGTCGTTCCTAGGAAAGAGGGGGCTTTCCGATAAGGATTTCTTCTCATTGACTCGCAATTATATAACCTAACCCCTTTCCTCTACAGAACTTTTTAGACATTGTCAATAATGCTATCTAATAATATTATTCAAATAATATGAATTATTGATTTGATAATTTGAAATACTGTGCAATGACAATTATTGAATCACTAATATAAAATATCAATGTAGCAATTATTGGATTAATAATATAAAATATTGAACAATAATTACTGTAACAATTATTGAATTAGTGACTTCTTACGTAAGAACCAATAATTCGAAATACTGTGCAACACCGCGTATTACTGTATTTTAACCACCGGGTATTTCAACAGTTTAACGGTAAAAAATTTGCCGTTATTTTTATAAAAAGGTTACTTCTGTCACTTTCTATATCCGACATTCATTTCGTTGTGGGGTCCACCGATGACTGCGCTGTCATACGAATATTCTCTGACAAAAAGAATATTCCTCGACCAAACGAATATTCTCCAACACAACGAATATTTTATAACCATTTGCTTAATTTGTAAACTTTGCACATCTTACCCATAACTTATCACATTTATCAAATCAACACCTTACTATTTCAAAATAATATATAAAGAAAATTAAATCTTTATTCATAAAATTTGGGGTCTTACAACCTCCCCTCCTTATGAAATTTCAACCTCGAAATTGACGTACGTACCTGGTATGTCGAAGAGGTGAGGATACCTCGCTTTCATTTCTGATTCCAACTCCTAGGTCATTTCCTCAATATCATGGTTCCTCCACAAAACTTTAACTTGAGGTATAATCTTTGAGCGTAGGACATGCTCCTTCCTATCCAAGATCTTGACAGGTAACTCCTCGTACGTTAAATCTTCGGCTATCTCGTCTGGTTCTAACTCAATAATGTGGTTTGGGTATTTCACGTATTTACGTAGCACAGATATGTGAAAAATATTATAAACACTAGACATGCTTTGAGGTAAAGCAAGTTTATAGGCCACATTTCCTACTCGTTCAAAGATCTCAAATAAACCAATGAATCGTAAATCGGTGTCCAAACATTTTGCAAACTGACCCTTTGGCACTCGATGCTCCGCCTTGACACGGTTACACGTAAAACACCTTGAGATAAACTCCACGATCTCTTTCTTCATATTGCTCCACCAAAATGTATGTCGAAGATCACGATACATTTTGGTACTTCCAGGATGGATTGCAAACGGTGTGTTATGTGACTCCATCATGATTTTTTTTACTTCAAATCAGAATTGTTAGGAACACAAAGTCTGGAGTTGACTCGAAGTATTCCTTCTTCATCGATTCTTGCTTCTGGAATAGCACCTTCTTGCACTTTCTTCTTCATCTTCATCAGCTCCGGGTCTGTAGCTTGAGCAGCTTTAACTCTATCAGTTAAAACTGGTTCTACGCGTATACTTGCCATCTTCACGTGGGTCCCTCGAGTCTTTAACTCTATCTCCATCATTCGTAAGTCATACAAGATGGCTTCGTGTTGACAACATCGCACTCGTTCCCGCATATGATCTTCTACTCAATGCATCAGCTACCACGTTCGCTTTTCGTAATCTTTCAACAGCTCCAACCAATGTCGTTGTCGCGTATTGAGTTCGTTCTGGGTGAAAAAATATTTGAGGCTTTTGGAGTATATTAGAATGTTATCAATAATGACAACCACGAAATGATCCAAATATTTGATACCAACTATGACCCTCATGGTGCTTCAACCATAGCACCTCGCAATTTGTCGAACAGGTCATCAATACGAGGTAACGGATACCTATTCTTGATGGTGACATAGTTCAACTCCAGATAGTTAATACAACGTCGTATACTACCGTCTTTCTTCTTTACGAATAAAATAGGAGCACCCCAAGGAGACGTACTAGGACATATAAAACCGATGTCTAACAACTCCTGTAGTTGGACATTTAACTCCTGAAGTTCAATAGGAGCCATTCGATATGGGGTTTTAGAAATGGGTTTTGTACCGGGCTCAAGGTCAATAAAGAATTTAACTTCACGTTCTGGGGGTAGACCAGGAAGTTCTTCAGGAAATACATCAGGAAACTCATTAACAACAAAAATATCATTCAAATCTGATGTATTCTGATTTAAATCAGTGACATGGGCTAAGAAAGCTTGACATCCGTTTTTCAATAAACGAATAGCTTTATGACTTGAAATGACATTAACTGATTTTAGTGGTTTGGTGGTTTGAATTCGCACAACAGGTTGGTTAGTAATATGAAAACTAACAACCTTATGAAAATAATCAATTTTGGCATGATAAGTGGTTAACCAGTCAATTCTTAGAATCACGTCAAATGTAAGTATTTTCAAAGATATAAAATCCCCAAGTAGGGTGAGGGTACCAATTTGAATCAAGCAAGATTTGTAAACTGTAGATGTAATGAAGGTTTCTCTTAACGAAGTTTCAACAGATAAGTCAAAGTCTAATTTCTCAGGAGTCAAGTTCAAACGTTGAACATAAGTAGGTGCAAATAAAAGAATGGGTAGCACCGGCATCTAATAAGGTATAGACTTCGCAAGAGTTTATGACTAGCTTACCCTTGATCACCTCGTTCGGGTTCCTCGCATTTTGGGCAGTCATGACAAACGCTCTTCCAGGAACCACCGACTCTGGCTTGTCTGGGACAGTCTTTGGTGTCACTATCCCAGCTGGTCTTGACTTTGCTATAAAGTTCATTCCACCCTCAACTGCTTCGTCGTACTCCTGATCCATGATTTGAATCATTACTCTTCGATCCATATCGAATTGGGGTTGACCGCTATACACAGGGTAATTCCAAACTCGATATTGGATTCTCCCAATTGCTGTCCAAAAACTAAAATCCATGTCATCCATGTCAAAGTTTTAAATCTTGATCATGTTGAATTGGGTTGTAATTGGGGTATAGAACAATTGTTTAGTTGTTATAATAAACTTATAAGCATGTTAGAATACAATGTGATTGTTTTCGTGAATAAATTTTATGAATTGGGTTGCTGTCTGCCGAAGCAGGAGCTTCTAGCTTTGTACAGGTAACGGCGCAGCTGCGCCCTGGTTATACTAGGGTGCTGTGCAGCTGCGCCAGTGCTGGACTTATGTTTTGTTGGCCAAGGCCCTGCGCAGCTGCGCCAGTTTTGAATTGGGACGCTGCGCAGCTGCGCCGGCTACTGGATCTAGTTCCTGCTTTCTGCTAGAAATCTGTTATGGTATAAATAACTAATGTGACTTGAACAAGTGTACTAATGAGCTTGGCATGCCTATATGGATATATTGAGATAATGTAAGCATGTTTTACTAAGAGTTACACACATACTTATAGTTTGCGATAAACTTAGAGTTTTATAAACAAACTTCGAATTTGAAAATGAACTCGATATGTATACTTGCCATGTTAACATTCTGACCTTGCAAGCATATTTGTATGATTTAAGGATGTATGAAAAGCATGCTAACTCGCGTATATAGGTTCCATAATAAAATGTGGACATGTGAACCTTACTAATGACAACATAAGCTTTAAATATGGACTTTGACATGTTATATTAGGACTCTACATTCTGATATTTTCAACATGATTGAATATGCTTTGAAGGCATCATACATGTACGTACTTGTTAGATGTAATGCAAGTTAATCAAGCATGAGTTCGATTAAGTCATGAACTAGTAATAGTGCTAGAATCACACATCCATGACATAGAAACATATGAACATGCATATCAATAAAATATATGACTACTTTATATCTCTAAATGATAAGCATGACAACTTATGTAAATTCATGGCATTGCATAACCCTAAGTCGTTAAGGATCGTGAATTAAAACTAAATCATATATGATTGGAATTTGAAAGATTGAACAAGACTGAAAGTATCCTTTAAATATGTGTACATACTTTGTGATATCATATGTTATGTGTTACTTGAACCCGACGGTTAACTTATGAGAATGCCATAACTTGCTAAAATGAAATATATTTTAGTATTGCTTGTAGTCTTAAGTGATATTAATAATATGCGAGTATGTTTGCTAATTGTGGTAGTCTCACATGATAGTAATGATGTATGAATATGATCAACTTGAGAAAAGAGGAAGTTAAGGATAGAAATTATATTCTATATAACTGTGTAGCTAGGTTAAAACTTAGCTTATATGTTGATTGTATATTCGAATATAAAATGTGAAGTTAAATTATATGACTAATGAATATCATATATATACGTAATTGCATTACGATAGGAATTCGAAAGTGTTGGCTAGCTTTACGCAAGTAAACTACGCATAAGGCAAGTATCCTAAACTCTTGCATTATTTTATTCAACGGATATCGTAAGCGAGTATCTAAACCTTATCTTTTTGGATACAAGTATTCTATCTTTGTATATTGCGAACTAGTTTCCTACTTAATCGTTTGAATTAAATTAGCATACTTGAACTCTTATTTCATTAAAGCTATTATTCATGTTGAACTTAGTATTGCTCTTGAATATTGTGAAATTGTCTATGCCATTTGATTCGGCTAGACTTATATTATTGAAAAGCGACCCAAACTAATTGATTGGTGCGGGATCTTGTATTTGACTGAGAAGAACAACCTTCTTTGAAGGGAATATATAATTGTCGGAGAACTGACGTGCACACTTGAGTATGATTGATTGTTATGCATAACGATGGTACTTTAGGCTGATCACCTGTCGTACCTATTTTTGTTGGATTTTCAGTTTATTACTGTTAATTCTAGTAGAAGTTCATAGTCCTTAGCGACTGCTCAGTATTTTGTTATCTTGAAATCTTGAATTGATTTGTTATTGAATCACATTGATATTATTCTGTCCTTAGCGACTATTATTGAAAACTGTTGATATTCTTGTTATCCTTGAACTATCAAACTTTGTTTTACCCTTTCGAGAATTAAGAATTATATCACTTACCCTTATTGTATATTACTTGCTGAACAATTTGTGCTCATTCTTGCTTTCCCTAAAACATTTCAGTTAAGGCAGAGCAGGGTGAACATTCGGGCGTTGATAAACAAAAATAAATAACACTCCCCGAAACCGGCGCCAAAATTTGGGAGCTGTCGTTTATACTCCTAAATTTACCTCACTTTCTCTTTACGAATTCAAACAATTAGCACAATAGTAAGTAAGGATCGATCCCACAGAGAGTGATTCGTTTTATATTTATCCTATGATTTCTAATTAAAGGGGGTTTGGATTGATTAACTAAATTAACAAGAATAAACTAATAAGAATTAACAATGAATAAAAAGCTTCAGTTCTTTAGTTTAGTATCACCTTTTCACAATTATGGAGTAATCAAGTGTAACATTATTTACCCTTCAATGAAACTACTAGCCCTAGGTAACAACAAGCTCTACTACCCGAAATTCTCCTTAAATCGTCACTGTATGAAACAAGCTCTTCACCAGATTCTAACTGCAATATAATCTAGAACAAGCTCTCTAGATTTAATATAACAGAAGCATGAAGAAATAGAGAATTAGACTAATCCAAGTAACAAACACATAAGCTCGATTTGTTTAACTTGTTTCCTGATAATCATAGCAATACTCAAAAGCTTGTCCACAATCAGGTATTACTAATTGCTACTTGTGATTAGGAACAATATCAATTACACGTAATACTATTCCTTGATCTAGCATATGACACCAATTCACTAATTTAATCCTGCAAAATCACATTAATAAATTGAATAGCATACAAGAAGTTAAAGTAGATTATCAAAATAAATCTCATGTAAGAAGGAATAAATAAAGTAAACTTGATCAAACCATTAATTATGAATAAGGTTCAACATCCCTTCTAAACTAAATTGAAAGAATTAGCTCATGACTCCAAGCAATCCTAGATCTAATATAAAAGAAATAATAAGATCAAAAATACAAGAGAAAGGATCCCTAAATATGTTTCTATCAATCCCTATTTATAACATTATAATAGCAACCCTAATATTCATATGTGATTGCACCTAAATTCGTTTCTCAAAAGGAGAAGGGCAGCTTATTTTCGCATCCCCGCCCTAGCGGGGATTTCCAAAGTACATGCCCCGCCCCAGCGGGGATATTCACTGTCCAGCCGCACATGACATTCTATTTTGCATTGTTCTTGCTTATTTCGTGGCATGCCAATTCACTTAACCTCTGGCCGACCGTGAGCTGCTAATTCCGTGGTCTGCTAGGAAAATTAGGAGTTGGATAAAAGGCGTGGCCCACATGCTTGCTATTCCTTTAATTGCTTTGCTTTATTTTCCAGATGCTGCTTCAATTTGTGATTTATAAAACCGTGGCCCACTAGGAATGCATGTGCTAGGACTTCTCCAATTAGGAATGTATAAAAGGTGTGGCCCACTAGGAATTTCATTTGCAAGCTGCTTGTTTCGTGGCCCATGTGGCATCCTTCTACAGCTGCTTAAATTCCCACGTGACTAGCCCACATATATTTGCCTTAGAAATCCGTGCATGTTCAAGCTGGTGACCCACTTAGTAAACAATTCGTGTGCAGCTCTAATTTCCTTTGCATGTTGCTCCACCCGTGAGCCCACTTAACATGTTATATAAGCTGCTGGACCGTGTGGTCCAATCCGTTTTAAGCTGGGACGTGTGCTGCTACTTGACTTGTGATAATGTGCTTGGAAGTTGATTTAGAATAGGAACACACAAGCTGCTAGACTCATTTGTTATATATAAAAACCGTGGGCCCATGTGCTTTCCTTTAGTAATTAAATTGCAAGCTCCTTGTTGCTGACATATACCAAGTGAATTGCATGGACCTTAGTTGCCGAATTGGGTCAGCCTAATTGGTCCCAAATTAAACTCCAATTCGTCCCGTTTCAATATATTAGCTCCAAATAATTCTGAAATCAATAAACACAGTAATTAAGCTCATATCCACATGAAACATGTAACAAAACTAAATATAAAGGAATAATAATCATCGAATATTATGTACTTATCAAATTCCCCCACACTTAGCCTTTACACATCCTCGTGTAAACCAAAAGTTTGATATCCAAAAAATTCTATTCAACCATTATTTCAAAAGATTTTAAGATCAAATAATGATTATCAATACTAAACCCACAAAAACATAATCAACGCTTCATCAATCAACTCAAGATAAGCACCTTGCCACTTCACCAATGAATTTCATTAAGTTAAATTGTAACCACATAAGTCTTGTCTATGATTCACACACTTACTCAACTTAGTTATCATGGAGCAAAAACCGTGCACGCCACTCAAAAACTCAAAACATATTTTTTCTGCTTTAATTTTTTCTCCAGGACCCTTTAATTTTTCCAATTTGTTCCCGGTGAATGCATTTTATGCTCCGTTTCACCTTTCTCAATCATTTTTTTGTAAGTGAGTGCATTTTATGCTCCATCTCACTTATTCGCATGTGTTTATGGGAGAGTGCATTTTACGCTCCATCTCAGCCCACCACATACAACATTTCTTTTCTCTTTTACTTTTTTTTTTCAATCTTGCAAAATTTGCCTAAATCATTTCCCTTTTCTCAAACAATACCTCATATCAACTTCAAGTGGTGATCAAACAATTGGGAGAGTTCAAAATTTCTTCCCTAGACATTCAACCAGATAAATTTCTTCCAAGTCAAAACTAGGTCGAACAAATGGATATGTGCTTAATATTGAAGGGTCTAACATAAAGTAATGATCAACAAAGAAAACCTGAATTTAGATTACTTAATGTCTATCAGTCTTCCAAGAAGTTATCAAAAAGAACTCAAAATTTTATCATTGGTCAAAAAAATCAAAATCAAAATTAACTCATTGCTCAAGTGAGATATCCTAAAACTAACCCATTTTCATAGGAAACACTATTGCGCTGAGCATGTACAACAAGCCTTCAAACCCCAAGGTTACCCCAAGTGGACGAGTTTTGTCTTGTGAGGGTTTGCAGTGAATATACCCACAAAATTCAAAATAAAAAAAATAAAAATTTAAAAAATATCTAAATGCTTCCCCCCACACTTAAAACTTACATTGTCCCCAATATAAACTAAAATGCAAAGAGAAGTAGAGAGATACTCCCCTATGGGTTGCCTCCCATGCAGCGCCTTTGTTTATGGTCGTTGGCTCGACATCTTCCTCTCTTCTATGTAATTGGACTCGTGAACTTTAAGTGGACTGGTAGCAGTTTCATCCTTAAATGAAGAACATTGTGTACTTCATGATCTTGTTCCTTTCCAGCCACCAAATCCTCCTCGTATATTTGTATTCGATCAAAATATTCCTGCACTGAAAAATCCACAACATCAATAGCAAAAATAGCTTTAACATTACCAAGATACCTTTTAGACTCATCGGCGTTGAACTGAAACTTTGTACTGTCCACTTTCATGGTAAAGGTACGATGGTGTGTATCATTCATTGCTTCTGTTAGTTGTATTGATGAAAATGAATCTTCATCCTTCTTGTAGAGATCTGCAGAACTTATCAAATCATTCTCCTCTTCCTCTTGTTCCTTCTCCTGCTCAAATTCTATATGACTGTCTGTTCCTGAAGTAAGCGCTGAATCCTCCTGCTCCTCTTCGTCATATCTCTCAACAAATTGAGGAGGTAACTCCCCTAAACCTTGAGATTCTAACCTTCCTAATGTGGTTGCAAGCTGACCAACTTGATCCCTCAGACCTTGAACAGAAGTTCTTGTCTCTTGCTGGAACTGTTGTGTCTGACTCATGAACTGTAGTGTTTGGCTCATGAATGCATTGAACATATCCTCCATGGATGTCCCATAATTGACAGGTACTTCGTAGCTCAAGTCGTGATGATCTCTCCATCCGAAATTGTGAGTTTCTGCCCAAGGATCACATTAATGTGGATTTTGTCCGGAGAATATCCCCACAGCATTAACTTGATAAACAATTACATCTTCTTGCACTATGGGACAATCATTTGTCGCATGCCTTGATTTTAAGCAAATTCCACATACTTTTGCAACCGGCACGTTTTCTGTTGTTAATTGTTGCACCACAGCAGTTAAGTTAGAAATCTGTTGTACTAATTCACTCATGCTTACCTCACTTACCCTTTGTGGAGCATGATCATTCCTTGTTCCGTATTGTTGTGAGTTAGCAGCCATGTTTGCAATCAGATTTCTTGCAGCCTCCGATGTCTTGTCTACTAATGCTCCTCCACTTGCTGCATTAATCATGCTTCTATCCGTTGGTGGCAACCCCTCATAGAAGTACTGGATCAAGTGATGATCATCAATCCCATGAGGTGGACAGCTGGAACACAACTTCTTGAACCTTTCCCAATACTCGTAGAGAGTTTCTATATTGAACTGCCTGATTCCACATATCTCCTTCCTTGTATCGGCAACTCTTGATGCAGGAAAATACTTCTCCAAGAATAACCTTCGCATATCAGTCCATGATCGTATCGATCCTGATGGAAGATAGTATAACCAGCCTTTAGCCAAATCTACTAATGAGAAAGGAAAAAGTCTAAGCTTGATCTGCTCCTCTGGCACTCTTTGTGATTTCATCGTGGAACACACCACATGGAACTCCTTTAGATGCGTATATGGATTTTCACCTGTAAGACCACGAAAAATAGGCAAAAAGTGAATTAGTCCGTAGTTAAGTTCAAAAGCAACATCTAAGGTAGGATATTCAATACACAAGGATGGTTGATCAAGGTCTGGAGTAGCCAGTTCTTTTAAAGTCCGGTTGTTGTTCGGCACCACCATCTTTTCCTTTTTAAGTGTTGGAACAAGAACTTCTTTTGTATCCGCAGTTTTCTCTATCTCTTGATCAAAATTAAAGTAAATAGGGTGAGAGAATTAAGTCATAAAAGAAAAACAAAAAGAAAATAATAAAAAAAATGAAAACAAAGAATAAACAAAAACAAATAACACTCCCCGGCAACGGCGCCAAAATTTGGGAGCTGTCGTTTACACTCCTAAATTTACCTCACTTTCTCTTTACGAATTCAAACAATTAGCACAATAGTAAGTAAGGATCGATCCCACAGAGAGTGATTCATTTTATATTTATCCTATGATTTCTAATTAAAGGGGGTTTGGATTGATTAACTAAATTAACAAGAATAAACTAATAAGAATTAACAATGAATAAAAAGCTTCAGTTCTTTAGTTTAGTATCACCTTTTCACAATTATGGAGTAATCAAGTGTAACATTATTTACCCTTCAATGAAACTACTAGCCCTAGGTAACAACAAGCTCTACTACCCAAAATTCTCCTTAGATCGTCACTGTATGAAATAAGCTCTTCACCAGATTCTAACTACAATATAACCTAGAACAAGCTCTCTAGATTTAATATAACAGAAGCATGAAGAAATAGAGAATTAGACTAATCCAAGTAACAAACACATAAGCTCGATTTGTTTAACTTGTTTCCTAATAATCATAGCAATACTCAAAAGCTTGTCCACAATCAGGTATTACTAATTGCTACTTGTGATTAGGAACAATATCAATTACACGTAATACTATTCTTTGATCTAGCATATGACACCAATTCACTAATTTAATCTTGCAGAATCACGTTAATAAATTGAATAGCATACAAGAAGTTAAAGTAGATTATCAAAATAAATCTCATGTAAGAAGGAATAAATAAAGTAAACTTGATCAAACCGTTAATTATGAATAAGGTTCAACATCCCTTCTGAACTGAATTGAAAGAATTAGCTCATGACTCCAAGCAATCCTATATCTAATATGAAAGAAATAATAAGATCAAAAATACAAGACAAAGGATCCCTAAATATGTTCCTATCAATCCCTATTTATAACATTATAATAGCAACCCTAATATTCATATGTGATTTCACCTAAATTCGTTTCTAAAAAGGAGAAGGGCAGCTTATTTTCACATCCCCGCCCCAGCGGGGATTTCCAAAGTACATGCCTCGCCCCAGCGGGGATATTCACTGTCCAACCGCACATGACATTCTATTTTGCATTGTTCTTGCTTATTTCGTGGCATGCCAATTCACTTAACCTCTGGCCAACCGTGAGCTGCTAATTTCGTGGTCTGCTAGGAAAATTAGGAGTTGGATAAAAGGCGTGGCCCACATGCTTGCTATTCCTTTAATTGCTTTGCTTTATTTGCCAGATGTTGCTTCAATTTGTGATTCATAAAACCATGGCCCACTAGGAATGCATGTGCTAGGACTTCTCCAATTAGGAATATATAAAAGGTGTGGCCCACTAGGAATTTCTTTTGCAAGCTGCTTGTTTCGTGGCCCATGTGGCATCCTTCTCCAGCTGCTTAAATTCCCACGTGACTAGCCCACATAATATTTGCCTTAGAAATCCGTGCATGTGCAAGCTGGTGACCCACTTAGTAAATAATTCGTGTGCAGCTCTAATTTCCCTTGCATGTTGCTCCACCCGTAAGCCCACTTGATATATTATACAAGCTGCTGGACAGTGTGGTCCAATCCGTTTCAAGCTGGGACGTGAGCTGCTACTTGACTTGTGATAATGTGCTTGGAAGTTGATTTAGAATAGGAACACACAGGCTACTAGACTCATTTGTTATATATAAAAACCGTTGGCCCATGTGCTTTCCTTTAGTAATTAAATTGCGAGCTCCTTGTTTCTGACAAACACCAAGTGAATTGCATGGACCTTAGTTGCCGAATTGGGTCAGCCCAATTGGTCCCAAATTAAACTCTAATTCGTCCCGTTTCAATATATTAGCTCCAAATAATTCTGAAATCAATAAACACAGTATTTAAGCTCATATCCACATGAAACATGTAATAAAACTAAATATAAAGGAATAATAATCATTAAATATTATGTACTTATCAATAAGGGCAAGGGCAAGGCTACAAACTAGTTTGTCTCTTTTATGTTTTAAATATTTTAATATTGTATTAAGATGATGTAGTAAGACTGGATTTGATTATGTTTAAGCTTAAGTTAGATTATGTAATAAGTCTTTAACTGATATTATTATGTAATCTATTAAGTACTGTAGGTTGCGAGACTTGGGGGAATAATTATAATAAATCATTGTAATTTATTCTAGAATAGATTTTCCGCTGTGATTGTGTGATATTTAGTTATTATTATTAAGATGTATTACCATGAGCACGTGATGAACCGAATTCGAGAGACCAAGTGGCGGTCACAGATTTGGGGGCGTCACATTCAGTGTGGCATGGCCTTTGGTTGACTTTCGGGAGTTATTTCCAAGACTTGGATCCCATTCGAGTCTGTCTGTCCTCAGTGTAATCTCTAAAGTTGACTTGGTCATTCCAGGTTATCTTCTAGAGATGTTGTGGAGCTTCAGGTTCGTTCCCGAAGTTGACTTGACTTCCCGGGTTGCGACCGGGGCTGACCTGTACCTCTCGGGCTGAGACCGGGGCTGATCTGTACCTCCCGAGTTGAGATCGGGGCAGAGTTGACATCCCGAGATTGGTGTTCGAGGCTGTGGTTGTCCCGGTATTGGTAACCGAGGTTGATTTGAAAGGCCCGATATTGAGATCGGGGTTGATCTGACGACCTGATTGGAGATTGAGGTTGATTTGATGGCTCGATATTGAGATCGGGGTTGATCTGACGGCCCGATTGGAGATCGGGGTTGATTTGATGGCCCGATATTGAGATTGGGGTTGATCTGACGGCCCGATTGGAGATTGGGATTGATTTGATGGCCCGATATTGAGCTCGGGGTTGATCTGACGGCTCGATTAAAGATCGGGGTTGATTTGATGGCCTGATATTGAGATCGGGGTTGATTTGACTGTCTGATTGGAGATCGGAGTTGATTTGATGGCCCGATATTGAGATCGGGGTTTATTTAACGGTCCAATTAGAGATTGGAGTTGATTTGATAACCCGATATTGAGATTGGGGTTGATTTAATGGCCCAATATTGAGATCGGGGTTGATTTGACGGTCCGATTGGAGATCGGAGTTGATTTGATGGCCTGATATTGAGATCGGGGTTGATTTGACGGTCCGATTAGAGATCGGAGTTGATTTGATGGCCCGATATTGAGATCAGGGTTGATTTAATGGTTCGATTAGAGATTGGAGTTGATTTGATGGCCCGATATTGAGATCGGGGTTGATTTGACAGTCCGATTGGAGATCATAGTTGATTTGATGGCCCGATATTGAGATCGGGGTTGATTGACAGTTCGATTGGAGATCGGAGTTGATTTGATGGCCCGATATTGAGACCGGGGTTGATTTGATGGTCCGATTGGTGATCGGAGTTGATTTGATGGCCCGATATTGAGATCGGGGTTGATTTGACAGTCTGATTGGAGATCAGAGTTGATTTGATGGCCCGATATTGAGATCGAGGTTGATTTGAAAAGACAGTTTTACCCTCCTAAAGTGTTAGTATCAGGGCAGGAAATTTCGAGTGTCTACAGATGCCCCTCTTTATCATGCTTATGCAATGTAATGGAATGAGCAGGATAAAGATTGCTAGACACTTGAAATGCAAAGATATCAATGATGCAATGCAATGAATGTTGTAATGTTTTCGCAGATCACAGGTCGCACTTTGTATCACCAATCGCATCGAAAATCGCTTCGCCAATCGCATCGCAAATTACTTCGCAAATCACATCGTAGATCGCATTGTAAATTGTTTACCTTTATCGGTGCTTATGTTGGGGTTGATACCAACGGTTTGATTCCCATCGGTGTTGTCGATGTTTGTTTGATGATGATAAACTGAAATGTTTTCTACATTTCTGCTGGGGATGTCAATACCAGGCTACCGCGAACTGTTTTCGTCACTTTCTGCTGAGGATGACGTTCCTATGATAGCTTCATTGATTTAGATAGGGATGATATTACTGATGCTACCTTGGTTTGAGACCAATGGTTTCCCTGTCAAGCGGTACTCTTTGCAGGGGTGATTCCCTTTCGGCTGGTGTTGTTGCACATTTCTAAAGGCTCCTCTGCTGGGGACATTTCTCAATTGTCGAGTCTCCTTCACGGAGGCCTCCAATGTCCATCTTGATGAAAGTTTATGCCGTTATTTGGTAGTATACGGTTGAATCACCAATTCTCTTTGGTGCACCTTTCGAGGATGTGTATAACATATTCCATCATCGAGGATGGACTATTATATGGCTCCCATCACCGGATCACTTTTGATGCTTCGTGAAGGTTGGTCCAATAGCTAAAATGTCGCTGGGGCTGAACTAACGGCTGAATTGAACTCGGTCTGTACTCGATACTTTGCTAGGGCTGAACCAACGACAAAATTGAACTCGGTCTATACCCGATACTTCACTGGGGCTGAACCAACTGCTGAATTGGACTCGGTCTGTACCAGAAACTTTGTTGGGATTGAACCAACGGCTGAATTGGATTTGGTCTATACCCAATACTTTGCTGGGTCTGAACCAACGGCTGAATTGGATTCGGTCTGCACCTGATACTTCATTGGGGCTGAACCAATGGCTGAATTGGATTCGGTCTGTACCAGATACTTCGCTGGGGCTGAACCAATGGCTGAACTGGATTCGGTCTGTACCCAAAACTTAACTTTGATGGATTGAAGCCAACGGCTAGATTGAACTCGGTCTGTACCCGACGCTTTGTTGGATTGAAGCCAACGGCTAGATTGAACTCGGCCTGTACCCGACGCTTTTTTGGATTGAAGCCAACAACTGGATTGAACTCGGTCTGTACCCGACGCTTTGTTGGAGTGAAGCCAACGGCTGAATTGGATTCGATCTATACCCAAAACTTTGTTGGATTGAAGCCAAAGGCTGGATTGAACTCGGTCTGTACCCGACGCTTTATTGAATTGAAGCCAACGGTTGGATTGATCTCGGTCTGTACCCGACGCTTTGTTGGATTGAAGCCAACTGCTGAATTAATTTCGGTCTGTATCAAAAACTTTGTTGGATTGAAGCCAACGGCTGGATTGAACTCGGTCTGTACCCGATGCTTTGTTGGATTGAAGCCAATAGCTGGATTGAACTCGGTCTGTACCCGACGCTTTGTTGGATTGAAGCCAACAACTGAATTTGATTTGGTCTATACCCGAAACTTTGTTGGATTGAAGCCAACGGCTGGATTGAACTCGGTCTGTACCCGACGCTTTGTTGGATTGAAGCCAATGGCTGAATTGGATTCGGTTTGTACTCAAAACTTTGTTGGATTGAAGCCTACGGCTGGATTAAACTCGGTCTGTACCTGACACTTTGTTGAATTAAAGCCAACGGCTGGATTGAACTCGGTCTGTACCCGACGCTTTGTTGGATTGAAGCCAACGGCTGAATTGGATTCGGTCTGTACCCAAAACTTTGTTGGATTGAAGCCAACGGTTGGATTGAACTTGGTCTGTACCCGACGCTTTGTTGGATTGAAGACAATGGCTGGATTGAACTCGGTCTGTACCAGACGATTTGAAAGTGGTAATTTTCGGCAGTTTTACGCCGCTTTTCGGCAGTTTTGCGCTGTTTTTCTGTAGTTTTGCGCAGTTTTTCATTGTTGATCCCCGGATATGACTTCAGGATGAATACCAAGGGTTTCCAGAGTGTCCTCATTTCTGTCAAGATTACGCTGCTTAAACGTAGGATTTCAGGACAAACCGCTCAATCGCGTAGCGATTTTTCTTCAAATTTGACTTGGCAGCACATAGAAACTCCGTTTCAAACCGAGCCGAACCGAACCGAGCTAGGGGAGTAGTACCCACCCTGGGGAGCCGCAGGTGGAGGTGCGGCAGCCGCAGTTGGGCCTGCTTCCACCTGGGCTTTATATTGGGCTGCGGGATTTCATTTTTTCAAAGTTCCATTTTGAGTTTCAAACGGATTTCGATCTTCTTTTTCAGATCTACAGAGCTTGGACAGCTGTTTTCTAATTCTGTCAGTTCCTACGCGTTCAGCACAGCGCAGCGCAAGTAACGTTTTACGTCCTTTTTTCACTAGTTTTAACCGTTAAAAGCATGTGAACCACGTAGGGGGCTTTTAGATGCAATGTATGAGAAAGGTATGCCTATATAATCAGTTAAAAAAATTCTGACTAGATATGCATGCATAACTTACTGTAATGCCCGTTTGGATGTAAGAAAATTCATATTCTGAGACAGTCAATTTTTGCTCTTTTTGATCAGTTTACTCATCCTTTTTGAGGCCTAGTGAGCCTAGATTTTCAACTAAAAAATGTCCATGGTAATTTGGATACCATGTGAGGTTATTTTTGATTTTATTTTATAAATATGAACTATTCTTATTTTTGGGAAGGTGTGCTACTAAATGGCCACCTAGACATGCCTATGTGCATGCAGACAATCCATTTTACAAATGAGACTCTGGTAAAAAAATTTCAAAACCTGATCATTTAATAAACATGTAATTTTGACTCTACTGGAGATTTTTGACTGACCTATGCATGTTTTTAGGATTTATCTTTTGAAAAACATGCAGTTTTGACTTTACTTGGTATTTTTAACTGACCCATGCATGTTTTAAGACTTAGAAATGCATAAAATACTGATTTAAAATAATAAGCCATAGGTTTTAGGCTTACCACACCCTTTCTGAGGTGATTTGGAGACTTGGGCACAGGTGATGGACCGTGATAGACCCGGCAGTGCTAGCAAAGTTATTTCAGGCGACAGACGTAGGAGGGCCTCTGATGTTCCTCAGCCACGTCCGGCTAGACCGCCTCGTAGGTTGGCAGAGTCGGTGATTCGTCCAGCTCATGATGAACTATCGATTGACATTAATGATGACCAGGCTACTTTTGCTGCTCCAGCTCTAGCTCAGGCTCCAAGTGCGGAGGTTCCAGGCATTGTTGTGCCTACCCAGGAGCTGCTGGGTGACTTGAGTCTCCATCCTTCAAGATATCTCCATGCCAATGAGGTGACTTGAAGTTTTTCTCTTCTTGGATTCTTTTTCTTTCTTTTGCCATTCTCAGGGCATAGGTTTTTGACATGGATTAGTTTTTGATGCAGGTTCCTAGCTTTACGCAGCCTCGAGGGAACTGGTTTAACGTGCACTCCCTGTATCATACTTTGCAGGAGGATTACAGGGATATTGTTGATGGCTGGGGGTTCCAGGCTTTCTTCTCCATTCTTCCCCACCGTTGCCCCTGGGGGTATATGAGGGCTTTATCTGAGCGCTGGTTCCACCAGACTCAGTCCCTTTATCTGTTGGACTGTGAGGTGATGATGACCCCTATAGACTGGAGGTTCATCACCGATATTAAATTTGAGGGCGAGCCAGTGCCTGTCGTGGCTGACATTACGCCCACTGCCGTTCGGTCCCTGCTGGGAGTTCCTGCGACGGCGCTCAAGGGTCGGTTGGTCCGATCTGGCCCCTTGAGTATAGATGCCCAGAATGGGACTTTGCTAAATCCTCCTCCTGGTGATCGGAGGGTTAGAGATTACATTCTGAGGTGATTGTTTTTAGTGATCATCAAGAGTTATTTTGTGGCTGACAACTCTTCTACTATGTCCTTCGCCCTGGTTAGCGCTACCCGGTATGTAGAGCGCCTTAGTGATTTTGATTGGGGTTCCTACACCTTTGCCTATTTTCTCCTGGGCATGCGCATGCTTTCGGAGGGTTCGATGGAGGCTTGGTTAGGATTCTACTCATTTCTGCTGCTGAGTACATCTTCCTTGTACCTTTTTGATTTCAACATTTATATTTGTCAGTCTTGATCACTGAGGACTTTTGATATTGACATGGCCAGTTCTGGGCATTTGAGAGGCTTCCTTGCCTACGGCCCGCCACTGCTTTAGGTCTGGAGACTTATCCTCGAGGACGGCGTTGACATCACTCGACTTTGATGGAGGTCCTTGTCGCTGAGGGATTTACTAATGCTCACCTACAGTTGGAGCTTTTGATGGCTGGATCGATCTCTTGGGTGTCGTATACCTCTGAGTTTTTAACCGTCAGATTCGAGGGAGGCTTTTCCACTGGTCGAGAGTTTGCATTGTCGACCCGCAGAGTCCTGATTTTGACAGCAGGAGGCTGGGAGCTCTATTTGGGAGAGCATGCCATCAGGAGTATTATAAGTGAGATCTACATTCCCATTGTTCCTCCTACTTGGCATCATTAGCCTTTGATCATGCCACTGACAGAGATTCCCATGGAGGGCATAGATGGCTTCACCCTATCAGAGGGTCCGTTCAGCCAGGAGGCATTTAGCAGATGGTGCAGCCCTAGCACTATTGGAGCTCAGACTCATGCTACCCAGTTCATAACAAACATGGTGCCAGGGTCCGTGATGATGACGGACTGGATAGCTTGCCTCAAGGAGCCGACTTATTTACACCAGATTGCAGATCTGACCCGGGAATTGGATAGAGCTCGCTTCTTTATCAGGCACCTTGGCCGAGATCCGTCAGAGGAATCTTCTCTTGACCTGTCCAGCTCAGGTGCATTCCCCTCTTCAGGTCCATTTAGCAGTAATTTTGCAGGGGCAGATCCTCCCTTATACAGCCCAGACATGCCTGATGACCGCAGCTTTGTATCTACAGCGGAGATGGAGCAGGTTGATTCACCTGGACGTGGATTATCTGGATCTTTTTGGATAGTTATGGCAACTATATTTTTGGTCAACCACTATTTTGGTTATTTGGTGGTTGTGCCATCATTTTGATAGATCACTATTAGTAGTTGGGTGGTGGTGCCCCATTTTCCTATACTTTTTCATTTTGCTTTATATTATCAGGCAAGGATGATTCCCGTAGTAGATTGTTTATCGTAGATATTCATACTATTTCTTATCTATCGCATCATGTTTATATTTGTCATCATGCATGTATTATGTCATATATATGCATTTAGACAGATGAGTTCAGATTTGACCCCTGAATGGTCTTGTGGTACGATGACACAGATGACGTCATCCGCCGTGAGCCGTATTGAGCATTTGCCACAGTCTAAGGTGGCTTCATCATTAAGGTCGTGGTACGAGAGCCTGCCCTTCTCAGCCAGAGGGACAGTTAACCAGATGTTACAAACTTTGCTGGCCCATGAAGATTTTCAGGTGTATGGGTTTATGGATGGCATATTATCCTACTGGATACCCGAGAGGTAGGTGTTTCGCATTGGGTGACATGAGTTGACGCCAACTTTGGAGGAGTACGAGCTGCTTACCGAACTGGCTTTGGACTTGCCATGCGCCCGGACTGCTATTAGTGATAGTGAAGACCATTCTTGCGAATGTTCAGTCTTCATCAGAGGGTAGTCGCGGACGAGATCATATCTGGGTGTGTGATCTCGATTAACTTCTTGATCGATAGTTTTGGGGAACTTGATAGCTACAATCGACATGTTGGGGACTTTATTAGTTCAGCAGAGGCGTGGCATCTGGCCATGGTAGATATTCTGCTAACGTATATTGTGGAAAACGTCTACATGCCGCTGCGCTTGGATCACATGGATGTGGGATTGGTGGTTGTTATTTGTGCCCTTAGAAAGGGCAGCACCATTATCCCGATGATATTAGCTGAGACGCTGCGGTCAGCCACTTATTGTATTACCTACCCAGAGGGGTTCTTCTGAGGTAAGCTCAGTTTTGCTGTATGTATGGCTGATGTCCCATATTCGTCCAATCGGATTTTTTAGGTCTCATGGATATTGCTTTACCCGCGAGGTAGCCACACTTACTCCTTTCAGCATGCGGAGTGTACTGATGCCGAGACGTGGTCAGCATTTCTGTCCGATATTGAGCATCCGTTCTTGATTTTTCCATGCTCAAGGTTAGCCTCCCCATATAGCTTCATTACTCATGCGCCTGGCATGGATTACTTGACACTAGCAGGTTTGAGAGGAGTGACGACTTATCATCCCCTGGCTGTTATGAGCCAGTTTAATCAGCTCCAGAGCTTGCACCGATTCTAAGGGTCTGCTGATTAGAGGATATCGACGTCGTCTATGTCATCGGCCAATTTGATCAGAGTATATGAGTGTTGGACTTATAGAGAGAGGGCTGAGTTCTCCAGTAGCCATCCTGACTGTTCTCCAGAGTACTCGTCATGGTTGGAGGCAGATTTGGCAGCAGCTGCACTTGTTCATTTATCTCTAATTTTGGATTCTGATGAAGAGGAGCCTATAAAGGATCCTGAGTCTCCTACTGAGGATGAGCTATTTGTGGGCTTAACAGCTGCTTTGGTTAGCGACCCATCGACTATTCCTACAGGCACAGATCCGGCTTTGGCGGATTCGCTATTCAAGATAACCTTTGAGCGGGATTCAGCTAGAGCGCTGATGTTGACCGCCTTATCTGGCAGAGATATAGCTTTGGCTGAGAGGGACGCACTTCGAGTCGCTCAGGATGCTGGCTTGATAGAGAGAGAGGAGCTCCGATCTTCCAGAGATGCAGCTGTTGTGGAGAGGGATGAGATCCACTCAGCCAGAGATGCAGCGTTTGATGATATCGAGGAGACTTTAATTTCTAGGGATGCAGCTTTTGCAGAGAGGGATGAGGCTATAGCTTCCCGTCATTTCCACATTGCTGACAGTACTGCCCTTTGATCTTATACTCACAGCCTAGTTACCGAGATGAGCACATATATTAATGACCACAGTGCCACACTACAGATGACTATGGAGGTTTTGAGCTGTATGGAGGCTGAGGGTATTGCACTTGCAGCTGCTCCTCCATCTTCCGAGAGAGATGCCATGGTGGCATTGCTGGCCCGCTTATCCTTGGGTCCATAGACTAGCTTTATCTTTCTTGCACAGACTAGATCAGCCATTTTTGTTATGTATAGGATATTATGTATATATCAAATAGTTTTATATATCAGAGAAATATATTTTTGATTTACTTCCCTGTTTGGAGATGTATTATCAATGTTGAGTGATTACCACTTCTTTCATGACTCGCTGTTGTTGATGTATCTTAAGCTTCCCCTAAATGGGCTGACAGTTGAGATGTCAGGGAGCATCTCAGATGGGCCTGTTGACCAGGGAGGCTTGATAGGATTTAGCTCCTGTATGGCTTTGGTGTCTTGGGATTGGTTTTTATTTTTTCTTGAAGGTCAAATCGCACCGTAAATGGTTGCCTACGTACTCCCAGGTATAGGGAGATCAGTTCATTCATAGTTCAGTCGTTATATGAGAGAGGTTTGAAAAGTATTTGTCTTGTGTTGTTTGAGTTTAGTTTGATGAGTTTTGAGTTTTTTGTTTGGTTTCACCGCACCTGAAATGGCTGCCTACGTACTCCCGAGTTGAGGGAGATCAGGTCATTCGTAGTTCCAGCTTTATAGTGAAAATCGAACCTGATTTGATTTATAGGACCATGATGCGGGCATACATGTGCTTCAGACATAGTACTTTTTCACGGCATCTGAATTGATGAGTTGGGGAAATTCGTTCACTTCCATTTCTTATAGTTTGATAACTCCTCCTGTCAACACCTCCTTGACAATGAAAGGGCCTTCCCAATTCAGGGCGAACTTTCCTTTAGCTTCATCTTGATTGGCCAAGATTTTCTTCAGCACCAAGTCGCTTTCTTTGAATTTCCGTATTCAGACTTTCTTGTTGTAGGATCGAGCAATCCTGTGCTGATACAACTGCCCGTGGAAAATGGTTGTAGCCCTTTTTTCATCTATCAAGGACAGTTAGTGGTATCAGTCTTATAACCAATGATCCTCGTCTAACTTAGCATTGATCAATACTCGCAAGGATTCCATCTCTACCTCTATGGGGAGGACTACTTCCATGCCATAGACCAATAAATAGGGGGTAAACCAAGTAGAGGAGCGCATTGACATCTTGTATGCTAACAGGGTTAGGGGCAGCAGGTCAGGCCATTCTTTGTGATTGGCAGACATTTTTTGTATGATCTTTTTGATGTTCTTGTTGGTCGCTTCGATAACACCATTCATCTTGGGCCGATAAATGACGGAGTTGAGATGTTTGATGTGGAACTTGCTGCACAGTTCTCTCATCATTTGATTGTTTAGGTTCCTGGCGTTGTTTGATATAATCACCTCCGGTTGTCCATATCGACATACGACATTGTTTCTGATGAAACTAATGATGACCTCTTTGGTGACTTTGGGAAAAGAGGCTGCTTCAACCTATTTGGTGAAGTAATCGATCATGGTGAAGATGAATCGATGACCATTGGTGGCACTTGGTTCCACTAGACCGATCACAAACATTCCCCACATGGAGAAAGGTCATGGAGAACTCATGTTGTGTAACTCATTCGGAGGAGCGTGTATGGCGTTTCCATGTACTTGGCATTGAAAACATCTCTTGACGTGATCGTCGCAGTCAGCTTTGAGCGAGATCCATTAATGTACTGTTCTTAATATCTTTTTGGCAAGTAGATAACCTCTCATGTGTGGACCACAGACACCACCGTGGATTTCATCCATTAGTCTCTGGGCTTCTTCTTTATTAAGGAATCTTAACAGGACTATTCCAGCATCTCTTTTGTAGAGGTTATCTCCGCTTAGATAGAACTTCATAGTCATCTTATGAATTCGCTTTCGGGCGGATTGGCTTGCTCTAGCGGGTGTAGATCCATCTCGTAGATATTCCTTGATATCTTGATACCAAGGCTGCTTGACAAGAGGTATTTCATCTGATACTTCTCCAATGTAATTCTCGTGTGTCGGGGCTTTTTGAACTGTGAATTTGATGTTGGGAAACCCACTACTATCGGATATGCAGATTAATGAAGCCAACGTTGCCAAAGCATTAGCAAAATCATTCCTACTCTGAGGAATATGGTTAAAGGTTATGTCTTTAAACTCTAAGGATATTTTGACGAGCTACCAATGGTAGGGCAGCAAATGCAATTCTTTGGTGTGATATGCCCCACTGGATTGTCTAATGACCAACTTAGAGTCTCCAAAGACCAGTATGTGTTTGATACCCATGGATTGGGCTAGTTTTCACCCCATTATACAGCATTCATACTCGGCCGTGTTGTTGGTGTTACCAAATTGAAGTTTGGTAGCCACAGGATATTATTCTCCTATACCAGAGATAAAGACTACCCCAGCTCCGGTACCTTCCATGTTTACTGCTCCGTCGAAATACATTTTCCATGGTTGGACTGTATTCTCTTGCTGGAATTGCTAAATTGTCATGATTCCATCATCTGGGAAATAGGTCTCCAAGGGCTCGAACCTTCCTGAAGGTGCTTCAGCTAATTGGTCTTCAATGCCTTAACCCTTGATTGATTTTTGAGTCATGTAGACAATGTCGAATTATTGTAGGATCAACTGCCATTTGGACAGTCGACAGTTCAACATTGGCTTGTTGAATACGTATTTGAGTAGATTAATACGGGATATGAGGTAGGTCGTGTGCCCATGGGGGTAGTGCTGTAACCTCATTGCGGCTCATGCTAATGCACAATTTTCTCGAACAGGGTGTATTTCTGTTCCCCACTGCTGAATCTTTTGCTGATATAGTAGATGGCTCTTTCTTTGCTACTATCATCTTTCTGTCCTAGCATGCAGCCCATTGCATTGGCATTGATGGACAGGTACATGAACAAGGGAACTCCATCCCTCGAAGGTACAAAAACCGGTGCTTCGATCAGCTGTTTCTTGATGGCATGGAAGGCTTGTTGACAATCCTCATTCCATTTGGTAGAGGAATTCTTCCTTAGTAACTTGAATATGGGTTCACAAGTTGCTGTGAGTTGGGAAATGAATCGGCTTATGAAGTTGATTCTCCCCAAAAACCCTCATATCTCCTTCTCTGTCTGAGGTACCGGCATCTCAGTGATGGCTTTGATCTTGGCAGGGCCGACCTCGATGCCTCGATTACTCACCAAAAATCCTAGTAACTTGCCTGCTTTGACGCCAAAAGAACATTTGGCGAGATTTAGCTTGAGGATGTACTTGCGTAACCTATTGAACAGCTTCCTGAGATGGTCGATGTGATCATCCTCCCTCCGGGATTTGATGATGATGTCATCCACATAGACCTCTATTTCTTTGTGCATCATGTCATAAAATAGGGCCATCACGGCTCGCTGATACATGGCTCTGGCATTGATGAGGCCGAAGGATAGTCGTCTATAGCAAAAGGTTCCCCAAGGAGTGATGAAAGCTATTTTCTCCCGGTCCTCTTCAGCAACCATGATTTGATGGTAACCAGCAAAGTAATCTACGAAGGAATACATATCGTACTGCGCAGTATTGTTGATCAGGATGTGGATGAAAGGTACCGGGAAGTTATCCTTAAGGCAGGCCTTGTTCAAGTCCTGGTAATCCACACATCCTCATACCTTCCCTTCAGGCTTATGCACGGGAACTATCTTGGAAAGCCAGTCTGGGTAGGTTGATACCATGATAGTCCCAGCTTTGAATTGCTTAACAACTTCTTCTTTGACTTTCAGACACCATTTTGGTTTCAATCGCTTGAACTTTTGTTTGACTGACTTGAACCTGTCTTTGATGGGCATTCGATGGATGACAATGTCAGTAGAGAGGCCAATCATGTCTTCATGTGACCATGCAAATACATCCTGGAACTGTGTTAGGAGTTCGATCAGGTCAACTTTTTGGTTTGATGCGAGGTCTTTGATGTTTTTGGAGGTTCCTATATTGACAGTAATGGTTTGGTCGAGGTTTGGTTTGGGTTTGTCTTCAACCTAGTCTTTGATCTCCTCAGGCACCTCATAGTCATCTTCCTTCTCTTGATCAATATCCATCAAGTCGAAGTTCAGTTCAACATTAAAGTCGTAGTCACTTTGATAGGTTGGCATCTCATCAGCAGAGACAAACATATCCAACGCTTGAGTCATGAAAACAAAAAGGCTTTCAACTAAGATATATACAACTGCTTAAATATACACAGCATTCTGCAATGCATGACAAAGTTATTGTTATAGCTGTGCAATCAAAAGTAAGCAGTAAATGCAAGCATGATTAAAGGGCAAATGCACTCTCTCTGCCCCTTTACCCTTTTCGACCGAGGCAAGGGACACTGCTCCAGTTATCCAAGGTCAGATCCTCATGAACCGGTAGGATTAGGGATTTGTGATCATCTGCCTCGTCTTGAATGATGACTGAGACATCCTTTATAATAGGGCCAGGGTTTTTCTTTAAACTGCCCCCCTTTTCCTTTTTGATGCTAGGAATTTGAATCTGATCCTCCTCTTCACTGTCTAGGATCTCATCATTCATACCCTCGTAGTTTATGATGATCCGCATGTTAGCGAATGAGTCTCGTCCTTCATACAAGATCTTTTCTTTTCGCTTTTAGCTATCTGCCTCGTGCTTGAGGGCTTTTCTTTCATTAACAGGTATAATTGGAGGAAATAGTATTGCTGATACCACAGTAGGGATCTTCCTCATTGGTTTTACCCATCCGGCATTAGTACGGTTTGGCAGCAATACGGTGGAAGCATGAGCCTTAGGATGCTTATGTGGGTTCTGATGGTTTGCCCGGGATGAAAATCCCAATCCTGCTCTCCCAATCTGACTAGGGATTTGTATCGGGCTCTTGATACCTTGTTGATTCTTTCCTAACCCTTCTCCAGGTTAGAAACCCAGGGATACCATTTTCTGTCCCACTGTCATTACTTTGGCAGAGACCTTAGGCTTCAGGTCTAGTGTCCCGATAGGTAGATACTGGGTATCACTCACCTCCAGGGCATGAAAACTTGCAGGTTCAATCCCTGCGTCCAGGCTAATCACTGGCATGTCTCACTGTATGCCGACAGGGTATTCTGGTTCAACATTGATCGTGATGAGGTTGCCGTTGATAATGTATTTGAGCTGTTGATGGAGGGTGGATAGCACTGCTCCTGCCATATGAATCCAGGGCATGCCCAACAACAGGTTATATCCAGTGGCGATATTGAGCACCTGAAAGAATACATAAAAAGTGTATGGGCCAATCTCCAAGGGTAGTTCTATTTCTCCCATAGCTTGGGGTCGCTATCCATCGAAACCTCGGATGACCACATGACTGATTTTGATCCAGTTCCGGTTAATTTTCATTCTTTCCAAAGTATCGTAGGGACATGTGTTGACGGATGATCCTCCGTCAATGAGTACCCCTCCGATTACATACCTGGAAGACATCACAACTATATGCAGGGACTTATGATGGCCCGTTCCTTCTGCAAGGATATCATCATCAGTGAAAGATATCACATTATTGTTGAAAATGTGTTCTACCACGTGACGAAATTTCTCGACATCTACGTTATGTGGCAGATAGGCTTCTTCTAGTACTTTCACTAGAATGTTGCGATGATCCACTGAGGATAAGACCAAATCTAGGATAGACATTTGCTTGGGTGCATTTTTCAGGTCTTACACCACCTTGATTTCATTGTGTCCCATTTTGTTGAGGAACTCTTCAATCTTCTCATCATTCACCTTTGCTTTGGCTTTGATGACTGGTTTAATCACCCGCTAAGGCAGGTATAATGGATTGTCCTTTGGCACAATGGTAATGTTGTTTAAGGTGGACCTTCATCGTTCCCATAGTTCCATGGGACTCGCTTCAGACTGATAATTGGATATTGGGGTCTGAAGGGCAAGATTAAAGGCTCAGGTATGGCCACCTTTATAGGATTTTGTATCTCTTGGACCTCTTTCCCTAGCAATACTAAGGGTTTAAGGGTCAACTCCCTATCGCAGAATATGACAGCCACAGTGTTTTGGTTCCATACAGTGGGGATCCAGAGAGTATCTTCATCTAAGAGGTCGGGAACTTGATTTCCCCTCATCAATTCACCACTTTCAATCATGTCTTGAATCAGGTTGCGAAGTGCCCAGCAATCCTCGGTATCATGGCCTGGTGAATTGGAATGATACTGACATATTTGGTCAGGTTTGAACTTTCTGGCCCGAGGGTTCAGTGGAGGTAATCAATCTGCAACCATTCCCTCATTGATTAGCATCTGGACAATTTCTTCCATTGACTGGTTTAAGTTGGTGAAGTTCCTCTGAAATAGAAATTTTCCACTAGTTTGGACGCCTTCTTCTTTGGTCACCCAGGTGGTCCAGAGTTCATTCTCATAAGGCTGATATTAATTCCTCGAGGAAATGATCTTCGGTGTGGGAGGAAGATCGATGTCAGACTGGTTGGCCCGTTTGATCATTTTTCTGGTGATCTGATGCTGGTAGACGACCAGTTCTGCTAATTGCACGATTTATTCCTTGATAGATTTTATCTCTTGCTCTATCAGGAATCTCTTTTCTGATACTTCCCAACTGTCTGGGCTGTTGTTGCTAGATGGAGTTGATTCTCTCATATAACGGAGGTATTTAGATCCTTCTCCACTTGTAGTGCTGATCATGTTGACATTCTCCTCTTTATGTTGTGGAAGAGGATTGTCCTACACATGCGGTTGTTCAGGGTTCGTTACCACAATCTCTCCATTATCGATCAAGTCTTGTATTTTGTGCTTGAGAGACCAACAGTCTTGTGTGTTACGGCCTAGAGATCCAGAATGATAAGCACATTTCTTACTTGGATCAAAATTTCGTCCACCGGTATTGATGGGTGGAAGGAGTTGGACAATCTTCTTCTGAGTAGTCAGAAGTTTGAATATGTTCTCAAGTGAATCCCCTAGAGGGGTGAAAGTTCTTCGACGCCAGATCTCCATATTTTTTGGAATGGAGGGTTTGAAGGCTATGCTGGAGTTTGGAAAGTGGGATAGTTCCTCTTTTTAATGGGCATACTGTTTGCCTCGCCCCTTGGATTTTGTCCTTGCAACACTAAGGACACTTCTTCATCTTTCTTTTTGTGTACCCTCTGGGGATTACTCCCGTAACTTCTGGACTGGATATGTTCTGCAACAGCTTCAAGGGCGGTTAAATCCTTGATCTTCTCAGATTTGAGCAACATTTCTGCCATTTCACCGTGCTTAATCATTTCAGAGAATGGGTTTCCTATGCTTGCTAGGACCCTCTCATAATATGGCGCCTCTTGGATGTCGATGAAAGTCATGACTATATCAGATTCATTCACGGCTGGGGTGACTTGTGCTGCCACCCACCTCCATCGTTGGGCATATTCTCTGAATAATTCAGTGTTCTTTTTCTTGATTTTGGTTATCTGGTATCTATATGGAGCCAGCTGAGAATGGAAGCTGTATTAACTGAGGAAGGCATGGGCTAACTCTTCCCAACTGTGAATCTTAAAGTTGTCCAGATGAGCATACCTAGCTCTGGCTTCTCCAGTCAAACTTTTCTGGAATAGTTGCATTCGAAGCTTCTCGTCCTCTGTATAGGATCCGAGTTCTCCGATGAACACTTTCAAATGTGTATATGGGTCTCCCAATACATCATATTTCTCAAAATCAGGAGTTTGAAATTTTTCAGGATAACGAGCCCCGGGGAAAATACAGAGGTCGGAGTAATTAACACTGCCGAATGACCCAGTCCCATTGATAGACCGGAGAGTTTCCTCCATTTGTTGTACTTTCTTCAGAAGGTCACCAACTTCCTGTTCTTTGTTGAGGGTGGTGATTTCAAGGGTTTTGTTGCTTGTGTCCTGGTTTTGTGGTCCAGGAATCTTAGTTTCAGTCTTTTCGGTCTCTTGACTACGACTACCACCAGGTGCTCCTGGTTCTGTATGAGTTTGGGTTTGCTTCCCTTTAAGGGCTTTGCTTTGTTCTCTCAAAAAACTGGCTAGTTCAGCTATCTAATTTCTCAGTCCTTCGAACTCTTCCCTAGATACAGGGGTGGATTCTGTTTGAGCACTCGAAGCCATGTCCGTGGATGGACTTAGTGCTTTCTTAGACTTAGATCTAGTGACAGGACCAATTTTTCACCTACAATAAAATGTAGGTGTATCAATTTCCTAAGGTAGGTAGGGATAGGATGCATGATGTGGTTTTTAATTTTATCCTGCAAAACAGAGGTCAGTTGTTTTGATGATAGGATGACAAGAAATATATATTGAAAACTGGACCTTGAATTAAAAGAGGAAGGCATGAAGAAGCTTCCCATCAAATATGGTTAATCAGAGGCTGACCTATCTTAGGCTACTCTCGCTGCTTTTTTTTGGCATGAGGGTTCCCAGATCATCGCAATCTACTAGAGGGGAAATTAATTCGATCTTTCAACTGGAGCGAATCTGGGTGGTGCATTTTCATGAGCCCCAGAGACTAAGCCGTTCCCAGAGACATTACTTATCACCGACGGGTTTTGCCTCCTTGTGAGAGGAACACACAACATACATTCACATACATCGCCCTCACCGTATGCATCTGATGACAGTTGGTGCGAAGCACTAAAAAGTAGAAAAGCATTTATTCACATCCATTCAATGTAAAGACGCAGCATTCATGCATTCATAATTTTGAAAGAGAAATGCTTTGAAAAGATTTGAAAGCGGCCTAAGCCTTCTACTGTCATCCCCAGCAGAGTCGCCACCTGTCGACGTCAGGAAAAAATCCGCGGGTCGGGTCACAACCCTGATCTTTCTCTCTTCCTAAGTTATCTCTACCCTCACTCTTTTTATTGCGAAAAAAGGTTTTGAAGGGTTTTTTAGGAAAGGCCAACATGTATCATGTCTACGATTTGAATGTTTTACAGAGTCGCCAGTTGGTAGATTTGAAATGATTGTACCAACTCAACCGAGTTTTATTTGAAAGAGGCCCAATTGCTGGACACTGTCGAAACTTGATCTTTGAAAACAAAGTTTGAGTTCGGGGGATTGGTTAAGTGTGGGGAAGGTGTTAGTGTGATGCCCCCAAATCTGAGTCCCTTCGATTACCTCGGATCCGGTGCAGTCACGATACTACTATCGTCAAATTATTATATCTTTTATTCATAACTTAAAGAATATAACTTCACTTTATTACAAATTAGAATATAAATTCTTCCATTTCCTGAATCTATATAATGACCCCAAACTTTACTAAGTTTCAAATCTTGGTCATTTATCATTCCTGTCTATACATCATATTCGATATTATAAAAATGCAGAATAATTTAAACTTTTCTATATCCTTTGAATAAAATCTTTTATTAATTTCATAACTTGAATCAATTACATATCCTTGAATCAAATATATTATGATTCATTCTATTCGTATTACTGTATACGATTTTACATCTTGATTTGATATCCTCTATGTATTAACTAATACATCTTTACAACACGACTAGTATTAAACATCGTAAACAACTATCAAGTACATCTCCTAGAACCTAAACATGGTTTAAGAGCATAACTTTAATTAAACAGTAATCTTCTTTCAATGCTAACGAACTCTATCAATCACTTAGCACGTACTTTACCGTGGATCCTTAACATGCAAAAATGGTTATTTGCAAGAGTGAGTTCGACAGCTAAGCAATTCTAACAGTTTTCATACATCACATAGCATATAATATCATGCTCAATTCATGCATCCCTAATCATTTAAATATACTACGTATGTTACTTCTCACATAACGGGCATATAGAGATTAACTTCATAAATATATCATCGAAGATCAGCTTTCAATTATCATACATATTCCATATGCATTTCATAGCAACATTCTCATAGAATAATATAATTCAACTAGCAGTTATCGAATTCATATAACAAGTAAGAACTGAAAGACTTGCCTTGTTCGTAGTTTAACAACTACGACTTAACTGCTTATAGATATCTGCACTCCGTGTATTCCTACAAAATTATACAATTATGGATTTATGCACATCAGTCATATGCATCCATACATTCTCAATGAACTAACAATTGTTACATTTTTCTAACTTGGTTCTTAGAACCTTCGTTTCACTTTCTTATCGTACTCTTATAATAGCTAGGTATATATAGGTATACTTTAACTATACATATTTAATAACAACATTCATAACCCTTATCACACACTTGATTCACTATGTGTTTGACATATATTTAAAACTCATAGATGATCTATATTATTCTTACGTTTCTCAAACCTTAACGGAATTATACCTTCGGGTTTTATATCACCATTACATCAATCAACACTCAAGGCATCATTAGGACTCTGTTTTATAACTCAGGAATAATAATGCAAACATGCTACCATGATCAGATTACAATTAAAACAGTCTGGCAAAATTGCCCTGTGGCGCAGCTGCGCTGCATTTAGCTTTGGGATGGGCGCAGCTGCGCCCTTCCCTGATTAGTCCAGAATTGGGTTTTGTTTTCTGGTTCTACTTTGGTCTTCTAGCATACATAGGTACTGACACATGACCTGCTAGACATCCTTCAATACACATGCTCACATACAACTAATCTATTTACATATAGCTAGTGTAGTTCATCTTTAAAACTTGCTCATATAGTGCATATGACATCAACTAGTGGGGTGCACATACCAATCATGACTAGAGGCATATAAGTCCTATCATGCTTGTACATAAAATCAGAATGCATGTTCAATCATCTTACTTTTAAACTTTGTAAGTTTTATTTTCAAAATCCTTGTCATGCTTAACTAATCATGCAAGGCTACTATATTCATCATATATACATATGAGATGTCATAATAATGTTGATACGCATGCTCACAAACATCTTCATCATATACGCATAACTAGCATCTTTAAAACATGTCCAATTCATGTTTGACTAACCTCCATAGTGTCTAACGAGGTGTGTGCACATACATGACATCTAAGTGATGTTAAAAGCACTAGCATGTATGCTCAAAAAATATCAGAATCTAGATACACCATGTTTATGCAACTTAGTTTGCAAAAGTCCAAGTTTTACTTTTGAAATCATTTTCATCTTAAACCATGGGTTCTAGTGTATGCTCAATACCTTAGTCTCACATTCCATGCATATCTAGACCATACAAACATGTTCAAAAAGTCAGACTATAAATATAATTCGTACATGTCAAAGTTCACTTCAAAATTATAAGTCCATTTTCAAACTATAAGTTTTCCATCAATAATGTATACTAACATAGTCAAACATATTCATGCTAGGTCTACGTACACTACAACACATGCTAAACCTATTATCATGCCTATCTAAGGGATACCAACAAGTTAGCATTATACCAAAACTAACAGAAACAAAAAATTAAAACAAGTGTCTGGCGCAGCTGCACTGCACCCTAGTACAAAAAGGGCGCAGCTGCGTCGTGTCTCGGCCAGAAGTTAGAACAGCTTCTGCTACAGCAGAAGGCAAAGCCAATTACAAATTGTCTCTACAAATTTGATTTTAGACTAACTACATTGTAGTTCTAACATGCTTATTAGTTTATATAACACTTAACAAGCATTCTCCAATCTAATTAACATTCTAATTCATGCTTTAAATAAAGACTTTAAGCAATTTCAATAAACGAAGAACAAGGAGAGTATACCTCTGCTAAATCAGTTTGGTAAGCTTGCTAAATTAGACTTCCTTCAAACTCAGAATCTCACCACTGTTATATATGTATTCACTCTCAATTCACTCTATAATAACTTAGTCTCAGCAATTGAAAATAAAAAGGAGAAGAAGCTTTATTTATAGCTAAAGCACTACACAAACAATTGTTTTCTCCACCAATTCAAACCAATGGAATGAAGAGGAATACAATGGTTATAGGAGAGGAGTTGGTAGAGTAGTTAGTTTCTACTGTTAGGACCACTCCCCCTTCACGATTAGTGCTAGTTTACTGAGTTTGAGAAACATCAATAGGCTTAGCCTTGTAGCCATTCACGTGAGGAGAGAGAGATGGCAATCAATTTGGGACAAGGCCAATTGAAGCTCAGCATTTGCAATATATACTAACACTTAGGTTATTTACATATACACATAACATACTTAGGTTTATTTTGTTTTGGACAATACAAGTCCCACCTTAATAACTTAATATTGCTATATTAATATAAGTTATGTTATACATACACAACTCTACATATCTGTACACCCACACATAAAAAAAAATATACTCATATATATAATAATGTACCTCATGTACATTGGTTAAATTCAATAAATATTTTAATTGGACTAGATATAAAATGGTTGGCCATTCTCAACCCATAATTATTATCTCAAGAACACCCAAATATTATAATGATAATTAATGTCAATTATTTATTAACTCACCATTTAATAATTATATCATTAATATTTAAATAAATTAAATATTAATAAAATTTTATGTTAAAATATTAAAAATTATTTATTATAATTAAAAATGATTTTTTAGAATTTTTTATTAATTATTTAGTATTTATTTGAATTATTATAATTAATTTTTATTTGAAACCGTCGCTATAGGCTACAGTGACAGGAAACTGTTGCCTTAGGTGTTCTTCACCAGCTGAAGAACAGTCCGTCAACGCTCTTATGTGACATCCCGAATTTTTAAAAATTATAAATGAGAATTTAATAAATAAAATTCTTATTTTAAGATGTTTTGAGTTTGAGTATGTGTAGACGTGTAATATCCTGTGAAATATGTGAATTAATTGTGAGAAGAATTTATGTAAGAACTCGAATTTTCAGAAATTATTAAATAATGATTTAATAAATAAAATTCTTAAACTGTGAGATGGGTTCGAATAAGAGTATATATATGTGATATGAGGTATGTGGTATTATATTACATAGGGTAATATGGACTATGTAATATGTGTTTTTGTGATTTATAAATATACTATTAATATATTTTTGTTATTTAGCGTAGAGACAATTCAGTGGAGATAAAGGAAGTGGATAAATTCTTATCGATATTAAATAATTTATAGAATTATTTTATCATAGTAAGTTGGTGATATTAAATATCCTTAATATATAATCACCATATTCTTGTGTATGTGTATTAATAACTAGTATGTTTATAATATAGGTTATTAATAACACTTAAGCTATCTGTGAATAGGTTTGGATAGTGAAGCATGAGTTAGTTAAGGAAATAACTAATAAGAATAAATATTAGTTAATTTAAGTTGGGAGTTACATTATGGAATAATATAATGTTAATATTGAACCTTAATGATATGGTACAGTGTTTAATATACTTAAGTAAAGAAATGGATTAATATATGCATTGAATATAAGATTATAGTTGCTACTTTTTATATATATTACTTAGAATGGTAATATGTGAGAAAGTCTAATGTACGAATAACGTTAATAAATATATATATATATATATATATATATATATATATATATATATACGTTATTAAAGAGAAATGAAAATCATTATATCTTTAAATGAATATTTGAAGAAATTGTTTTGGGAACAATTTATAGAAAAGAAAGAGAACTAATTATTATATATTTCTAATAAAGGGTATTAAAATAATTTCTAATATTGAATTATTTTAATAAAAGGAGAAAATATTATTTTGAATAATAATATTACCTTATATATTTTTGTATGAGGTGTGATTGGTTAATATAGTAAATATATTAAAACGTATTTGCTATATGTAAATAAATTGATGGAAACAATTTATTATAATAGAAAATAAACTTATTATCTATTTTCTATATATAATATATGTACATGTGTCGTACATATAGTTATTTGATATTATATTAAGAATAATATCATGAGACAATAAGTAAATTATTTTCTAATAATGAATGTCTTTATTCGGAGAAAACATAATATTTATGTTATGGCAAAATACATAATTTCTAATGTATTTTTCAAGGAAGTTTAATTTATAAAAGGAAACTAAGTTATTTTAATAACTTGAGTTGCTATAGTACCAGTAAGTGTTATAAATAATATTTGAATATTTTTATTCGTAATATATTTATATGTAGACCTTGTGACTTAATAGTTCTAATTATATTGAACATGTTATAAGTAGTAAGTGATGTGAATATTAATAAGCTTGAGATTAAGCTTGTGAGAAATGCCTTATGTGGCACGATAATAGATTCGGTAATGAATTGATTAATTCGATGATGGAAGAATTATTAATTAAACAATTAATCTATATTAATTGTTATTATAATAGTATGTTAAATTATTATTATGGCTAGTGATAGTATAGTAATAAGAAAATTGATTATAAATATAATCGGAATTGTATTGATGAGGAATGAGATATATTGTCTTATTATATTAATTATTGTTATGGATAATATACTGTTATCAAGTAATTATTTGATAATATATTGATTAATGATTAAATAAATTATAAATATAATAAGATTTATATTCATTTAATGTGATAATTAACCATATAAATGGTAATTAATTCTTATGGAAATTAATAATTACATGAGGGATGAATTAATTAATTGCCATTGAGTATAATAATATATAAACGAGTAGACTGTTAATATAATTGCTCAATTAGTTGATATGTGCAAAGGATGTGATTATTAAGGGTATGACATATAGTAGTTACGCATATGTTATACAAAGTGTGATGCAACATTAATATTGCTATATATATATTATATATATATATATATATAGACTATATCGTAAGATTAATTTTATTACGTGAGATACAAAATATTATCGCATACGTAACATGATAAGGGTTTCCATAACTTAATTTAATTGGAATAATAGAGCTGGGATAGTAAATGTGATGATACCCGATAGAATTATATTAGGTAGGATGAGATGTACATAAATTATATGTGGTAAATATGTACCCCTACTTGATACATTGTAATTAGGAATTACACTTGTAATTCGTTTATAACCTAAGTTAAATGAAATGAAATGAGTATATATATTATATAACCTAAGTGTTTATATATACTACATTTACAAGTTACTATTGCTGAGTTCTTCCTTGTCCCAAGTTGAGTGCACATTGCATTCTTCACATGAACACACAAGCACCTATGCTACTCTACTTCTTCTTAATTTCCTCACAAAGGTAGCTAATGAGTGGATGGGGAGTGGTTTTCATGATTAATTTCAACTACTCCAACTACTCCCTATGAACCAATGTGTTCTTCTCATTTCTGTTGGTTTGATTTGGTGGAAAATGACATTATCTGTGTAATCAATCCTCTATAAATATAGTTCTCCCCTTCATGTTTTCATTTGCTGAGAAATCTTAATAAGTATAAGATATAGAGGTAGTTCATTGTATTGGCAAGAAGTCAGTGAATTGAGGAAGTGGATATAGCAGTGGTATAATTCCTATATTCCTTTAATGCTCTTCATTTCTTGTTCTCTGTTAATTGTCCAAGTTATTGATTTTATTTAATATGATGTTAATTGATTTGAGGTATGATTTGTTTAGTAGTATATAAGATCACATGTATGTTAGAAATCATATTAAAACATTGTTAGAATGAATTTCGTGAATTATTTTGAGTTGGGTTAATTGGACTGCCGAAGCAGCCATGTCTGTTTCTGGCCTGCCAGCGGCGCAGCTGCGCCGGGCCCTGAAACTTGAATTTTTTTCTGCAGTCTGCTACAGATTCTGTTAAGAGATAGTGGCGAAGATAGCTTAAGCAAGCATACTAATGGATTTAACATGCCTATACGAGTATATTAACCTGACATGCACATGTATTGCTATGTTACATGCACGATTGATGAAACAACTTGTGATTTTCAAAATGAATGTTGAGTTTTAAAAAGGGACTTTTGGTATAGAAGTATCATGGTTATATTCTGACTTTTGAGACATGTTAATATGACCTAGGAAGGCATTGAAACGCATGTTAATTGATGTATATATGTTTTATGATGGAATGTGAACATGCAAACCCCGCTATTAACCATTCTAATGAAAATGTTAGTTTCAAAGGTGAACCTTGGCACGTAAATGTCATGAATACATTCTAATTTTGCGAGCATGTTTAGATGACTTAGAAATGCGGTCGAACATATTAACACATGAATCTAGATAGCATGGACGTATTAGACCCTATTAGTGAGATTTACTAGTGAAAGTATACGTTTTACACGTGAGTCTTGACATGTATATTGAGATTTGAATTCTGATATTTGTAAACATGTTTGATAGTACTCGTAGACTCGATCATGTATCCTACATGTATATATACCATGATTAGGTGTTGTGATTCAAATGAAGCATAAACGAAGCATGTTTTCAAAACAAAATGGTGTTAGTTGCATGAATGTGATATAATTATTCATGAGTATGCCTAATACAAAGTATATGAATACCCCCATGTGTTTAAAAGGCGAGCATGTTAGACTTTATGACTTTATAGCCTTGAATGGACTTAAATTTTTACGGGTATTAACTTAGAACCTATATCATGTAAATTGAACGTGAAAAGGTTGAACGAGCATGAAAGTATCCTTTAATATGTATACGTGCTATGTAAGATCACATGTTAATACTTGAAACTGATTTGACGATTAGCTTACAATAATGCTATAAAATGCTAAAAAGAGTATGTTTGCTATTTGTTGTGATCTTATGTGTTAGTAATGATATATGAGAATGATTAACTCAAAGTGTGGACTACACTAGCTATATGTAAATGGATTAGTGGTAGACGGGCATGTGTATATGAAGAATGGTAGTAAGTACGTATGGTTAAAGTATACTTATACGTACATAGTTATTCTAAGAATACGATAAGAAAGTGAAACGAAGGTTCTAAGAACCAAGATAGAAAACAATCTAATACTTATTATTATATTGGGAATGTATGGATGTGTATAACTGACGAGTGTGAAATCCACGATTATATAACTGTGTAGGATTACACGAAGTGCAGATATCTATAAGCAGTTAAGTTGTAGTTGTTAAACTACAAATCAGGCAAGTCTTTCAGTTCCTATTTGATATATGAATTCAATAATTGTAAGTTGAATTATATTATGCTGTGATGATGTGAACTTATATATAAACTGTATATGAGATATAAATGAGATTGAAAGTTGATCTTTGATGATATGCTTGTTATGTGAGAAGTAACATGCGTAGTAAATATAAATTGTTTATAAATGCATGAACTGAGTATGATGTTATATGCTATATGATGCATGAAAACTGTTAGAATTGCTGAGCTGTCGAGCTCATTCTTGCAAATATCCACTTTTGCAGGTTAAGGACTTACGATAAAGACTTCGTGCTTCTTGATTGATAAAGATAGATAGTATCGCAATGAAGAATACTGTTTAGATTATTACTTGAACCGCGTTTAGGTTCTAGGAGTGTGCTTGATATATACTGACGATGTTTAATACTTGTTGCATTGTAAAGATGTATTAGTTAATACATAGAGGATATCGAGTTGAGTTGTAAACCTTTATACGATAATTCGAATCATATTATATAGTTGATTCAAGAATTGTAATTGATTCAAAGTTATGGAATCAATAAGAAGAATTTATTCAAAGGATATTGAAAAGTTTAAATTATTCCGCATTTTAGTAACATCGAATATGATGTAAAGACAATATCTTGGATATGAATAGAATTTATATTCTAAATTGTAATAAGCAAAGTTGTATTCTTTTACTAATGATTAAAAGATGTAATAGTTCCGCGTTAATATTTGGTTAGTAGTATCATGACTGCACCGGATCCGAGGAAAGAGAGGAACTTGAATTTGGGGGCGTCACAATTTAAATGTTAATTTTAATATTTATTGGAATAAATAAAAATTTTAATTAAATTATTCATTGAGTTAAATAAATAATTATGTGATTAATATGGAGTAATGTAATTAAGTGTAATATATTAATTAAATGAATATTTAGTATTTAATTTAATTGGTATAATAATTTTATGTTATAGTTCTAATTTAATTGAGATAATTAAATTAGATGAGTAATGTGATGAGTGTTACATGCAATTATGATTTGCGAGTAATTATAATTATGTGACAATTTTTATGTGATTAATTGATGTTAACTTTTAATTAATTAAATTATAATGCTAAGATTTAATTAGTTAAAGGATAACATTAAGAATATGTGTTAAAGAATTTATTAAAAGAGTTTTTTTTAAATCATTTTCCCAAACAAGGGCCTTACTTTTGTTTTAAATTCGTTTTGCCAAACGGGGCCTTAACTATTAAAATCTATTTTTAAAATAACTTATTTTGCCAAACAAGTCTTAGGGCTTTTTAAATTCCAAAGGTTGTAACTTATATATATTAAATGCAATTATGGTATTAATGGATGATTTAATAATTGGGAGTTAAAATATATATTATATAGTTATACATAAAATATATATGATATCAATTTACGTTTTGTAAAAACTACGTTAGTTCTTATTCTAAACCTAAGTCTAAAACAAAGAAAAGGGTTAGTCTGTGTTAGAGAGAAAACACAGAGAAAGATAGAGAGAAAAGAGAAGAGGAAGAGAGAAAGAAGGTAGAGGAAGAAGAAGTTTGAGAGAATCAAACACCTCACCATCATCATCTTCTTCATCTTGTTCTCCTAATCAAAGCAAAAGGGTATAATCTCTGAATTTCAGTTTTTATATTATTTTTATGTTCTGCATGATTGAGTTCTCTGTAAATTGAGTTATCATGAAAAGTTAGTATAAACATGAAATTCTATATGTGAATTGCGTCAAAATATATTTATAATTGGTTTATATGCTAATTAGGATGTTTAATCCATGTGTATATGATGAACATGAGGGATTCATGTTCATCAAGAAGTTACAGTGAATATATATTTTGAACCTATATGGTTTTCTTTAAATTCAAAAATTTAAGTTTTATGGTGGATTGTTGTACAAATTGATTGAGGATTTTGTTAATTTGTCAAGGAACGTATTCAAGTATGTTTTGAATTATGTATTTCGTTTTAAAAATAAATTATAGTGTTCTATTTCATCAAGAACACGTATCAATGGTTATTCTTCAAAAATCATGAAATTGGTTGTCTTAAATGTGTGTTTTGATGATTTCATATATTAAAACATGTTAGGAGTTTAGAAATTATGTTTTCTATAAAGTTGTTATGAATTGTATTGACTGGAAGTGGAATTTGGTGTGGAGAAATAAGCCAAATTAGTTTTTTCTCTGCACAGTTCACGAGCAAAACTTGAACCCCTAGAGATAGCCCGCCCCGACGGGCCTTGCAAAGCCAAGTACCCCCGCCCCGACGGGGGGTATGCAGAAAAATAATATAATTTATTTTGTGAAATTTTGTTTGTATAATGAAAAATTAACCTAATGTGATAATTTGATGACATGTTAACATACTTTAAAATGCTAAAATAATGATAATGAGTTATGTTAATATAATTTAATATGTAATTATCATTTGGAATAATTATAATTAAATTGAAGGTTTAATTTAAGTTATGAATTGTTAAATGAATATAGTTTGATTAATTTTAAATCAAAGTAGATGTTAACTTGAAGTATAATTTGTTTAATTATAACTTAATATGTTATTATAATTTAGAATAATTATAATCAAGGTAAAAGTGTAATTTAAATTATAATTTATTTAATTATAACTTAATGAGTGCATAAATTAAAATTGAGTATTCATAATCTAAGTAATGGTTTAATTTAAATATGTTTAAATTATGATTTAATGCATGATGTAGTTGATTGATTATAAATTATGATTGCTTAATTATAATTTGATTAAAGTAGGTGTTTAAATTATAATTTGTTTAATTATAATTTTAAATGAGTATGTAATTATTAATTGATTAATCATGTGAAATATAATATGATTATGTGATGTGATTAGTTACGTGATAATTAAGTATTAACGTATTAGTTAATGAGGAATGAGTTAACCTAGATTGGTTAACTAACGATGAGGATTAGCTATGTGATAATTAACTTATATTGTTAATTATACATATGATTTGACAGTGAGTGTCAAACGAGTAAATAGAAGAGAATTAGAAAGTATAACGTAGAAATTATTTAAGCGTTTGCTAAACATCGCTATGAGACTAATAATTTATGCGCATGGTAATACGTTATGTAGGATCATGATAAAGATTATATTAAGCTATTTTTCGATAATTGATAGTCTACGAGCCAGGCAAGCCTTTTAGTTCCTATTTTCTAGGTGAACCTGATGATGAACTGTTTTAACTTGTATTGCAAAGAGCATGATATGTTATATATGTTGTAAGCATAAAATATTAAAGTCAATTTATGACTACATTGATTTATTTAAATAATGGTTGAGTAAGGAACTCAACTTTTATATTTGTTATGTGATTAAAGCATGTATGCCATGTTACTTTAATGTTTATGAGATGTATGTTGAGCATGTTAATTATGTGCTACGTGATGCATGAAAACTGTTAGGTCTTGCTGAGCTGTCGAGCTCACTCTTGCAAATAACCATTTTTGCAGGTCAAGGATACAAGGTAATGATATGTGCTTAGTGAATTATAGAGATCAATATTTACGAAGATTACTAATGTTTTATGAGAAATGTAATTGATGTTTTGATTGTGTCATCATAGTTAAATTGTAAGTTGAGTTATTCGATGTGTATGGATAATAGTTGTATTGTAAGACTTTGTATAGTCCTTTCGTTGTAGCGATTCATGTAATAGAATTGAATCAAATATTTGTAATGTAAAGGTTGCGATTCAGAGTAATAAAGAAAGATTTTATAAAAGATTTAATTATTTAGCATTTTTAAGTGTTTTTAATATCGAATAATGATGTAAAAATAGATTAAGTTGTATTGATAACGATCGAGAAGGAGAATATTATTGTATGAATTTTGGGGTTGTTACAGTTGGTATCAAAGCTGTAGGTTATACACCTTAGGTAAGAGTACCTTAGGCTATGACCTTAGAGAATAAGAAGTTAAGTTTAAGTTACGTATAATGAAAAGGTGATTCTTTTCACATACGTAGATGTATAGGATGAGTTAAGTCCTAGAAATATTATAAGAAAAATATTAGAATGACGAGGAGTAAACTCGAATAAAATATTGAGTAGTATGAATGAAATTAGAAATTCTTAAAAGGAAGAGTTGTTTAATGAACAAGCAGATTCAAAGAAGAATCTTGAAGAGATATGAAGATAAGAACCAGGAGTTGCCTAACTCCAATAATCGAGATGACGAATAACGATGAATAGACGAAGTCTAGAGATTAAAAGTATAAAGGAAATCATGGTATGACATGATGAAAGGTAGAGATAAGAAGTTTTAAAACAAAGCGATAATGAGAATCATAAGGGAGATGATTATAGAATAAGATCACAGCGTGATCTTTTTAAAGTTGAAAGACAGATGGTCTTTAATGATTGAATAATTATAGTTTGAGACTATAACGAGAAGGTACTATGATATAGTACGAGATTAACTCACGAGGAGTTATAAGTGATGAGATACAGAAAGTCTATATCGAGCATAGAATAAGAAGCTATAAGTAAGATAGAGTTGAGTGGGATTTCAACTGAGAACTCATGTGGTGGCTGAGTTGTACAAATCTTGTATGGGCAGAGTTTTGTACTTACACTTGGTTTATCATATTGATAATCATTGGAATATTGGTGTCGCGCTGTCAATATATATATATAGTGAGAAGGTAGTTCTTGTCCCATGTTTATATTTGATAGTTAGAGTCAATAGAAAGTTAGTAAGATGATATTAAGATTAGATTAGATAATCTTAAGGTTAGGTGATTTCTTAAAACTCATACTTGTGGTAAGTTCGTGACTCATAATTATATGTATGTTTTGAACCCCTAAACATATGGACAGTCTCTGATCAGTTCTTTGACTACGTATTGCTAGGACAAGTTCTTAAACTCATATTATTGTGGCAAGTTCCTGAACTTTCAAAGTGTGGTAAGTTCGATGAACTATATTGGGTATAGAAAGGTTATGGTATAGAAAGCATTGATGTTGTTTAAGATTAATAGAATGATTAAGTAATGATGGAGTAAAGATTTAATTGATGAAGAAAGTTTTTATATTCTAAATCTCCTAACTTTGCTAGATTTTTAAAATTATTGACTTCGTGCTAATGTTGCACTTCTGTTTTCTTGAAAAATATTGGATCAAATGATGGAACCAATGAATTTTTAAAATAGTGCTATTATTCATATGTCTATGCTAATTGCTTCAGCTAGACAAAAATAATTTTAAATTTTCAAAATATATTTTATATGCATCATTTGATGTGGTGTAGAAGTAATAATCAAGGAAGTTATCAATGCAGTTAAACCTAGTGTTGTATGTGATCGTATGATCATCAGCCCACTATGGTATGATGTAGTATGACGACGTCATGTAATGACGAAATCCTCAACGTACCATTATTACGGTACGGTATCAGGATATTATGAAAAGATTGATTTATTTATTTTGGTTTCATTAAGCGAGAATTTTTTTTTAATTTCCTTAGAAAAAAAAGGATTTATTTACTTTTAGTTTATTTAAACGCATAATTTTTTTTATTTGATTAAGTTGGTCAAATATATATATATATATATATATATATTTCGATTGATGTCCGAATTATTGCTAGAAGTCTATGTTACTTGATTCAGCTAAACAAATATTGAAAGATGTTTATAAATTCGAGCATTCTTGGTCAAACTATGCCAAACCAAATTATTTTGGTGCGGATTCAGATGTTAAGAAGCTGAGGTGAACAACCCTATAAAAAGGGGACATGTTATCGGAGACTATAGTTCCGAATGCAATGCATATAGTCGTTACAATTTACTACGTTTGGGCCCGACGTAAGGGTAAGATAGGCTGGCCACCTAGAGTACCGATGCGGTTTATAGTGTGAAGTACCAGGGGTGAAGCACTATTAAACCTAAATATAAGTTCAAGGTCTTGTGACCACTCAGCATGATTTGGAATCTTTTAAATTCCTGAGTTATTTATATCATTTTCCAATTATTGAGCAATTGTAGAAGATTATTATTATTCTGAAGATGAATGTGGTAGAAGGATATTCCTTAGAAAGAAGTAGTTGTAACGTAAAATCTAGTTTGATATAATGATATATATAGATTGATAGACTTAAATTTTGAGGATGAAATTCTTAGAAGAAGGGGTGAATGTGATAACCCGAATAATTATAGAAGGTGAATTATGTAGTATATGAATTTTACGAGTACAATATATAGTAATAATCCTTAGAAAGGAATGAACGAGTTAAAAAAGATATATTATATTTGACATATGATTGCGTTTGATTGAAGGTTATGTAACAAAACCTTAACCCTGTTGAAGAGGTGAATTTAGTAAAGATATATGCGTAGTTTATATAAATGTCGTTAAGATAATATGTTGAAGTTATTCAACAAAAATTGTGGAAGAGATTTTATGAGAACCGAGTAAGGGAGGTTTCGTTGATTCCGATGACGGAATCCTTATAAGGAGGGAAGGATGTGACATCCCGGATTTTTAAGAATTATAAATGAGAATTTAATAAATAAAATTCTTGTTTTAAGATGTTTTGAGTTTTAGTATGTGTATACGTGTAATATATTGTGAAATATGTGAATTAATGTGTTGAGAATTTAAATATTAATTTTAATATTAATTAGAATAAATAAATATTTTAATTAAATTATTCATTGAGTTAAATAAATAATTGTGTGATTAATATGGAGTAATGTAATTAAGTATAATATATTAATTAAATGAACATTTAGTATTTAATTTAATTGATATAATAATTTTATGTTATAGTTCTAATTTAATTGAGATAATTAAATTAGATGAGTAATGTGATGAGTCTTACATGTAATTATAATTAGCGAGTAATTATAATTATATAACAATTTTTATATGATTAATTGATGTTAACTTTTAATTAATTAAATTATAATGCTAAGATTTAATTAGTTAAAGGATAACATTAAGAATATGTGTTAAAGAATTTATTAAAAGAGTTTTTTTTTTTAAAATCGTTTTCCCAAATAAGGCCCTTACTTTTGTTTTAAATTCGTTTTGCCAAACGGGGCCCTAACTATTAAAACCTGTTTTTAAAATAACTTATTTTGCCAAACAAGCCTTAGGGCTTTTTAAATTTTAAAGGTTGTAACTTATATATATTAAATGCAATTATGGTATTAATGGATGATTTAATAATTGGGAGTTAAAATATATATTATATAGTTATACATATAATATATATGATATCAGTTTACGTTTTGTAAAAACTACGTTAGTTCTTATTCTAAACCTAAGTCTAAAACAAAGAAAAGGATTAGTCTGTGTTAGAGAGAAAACACAGAGAAAGATAGAGAGAAAAGAGAAGAAGAAGAGAGAAAGAAGGTAAAGGAAGAAGAAGTTTGAGAGAATCAAACACATCACCATCATCATCTTCATCTTGTTCTCCTAATCAAAGCAAAAGGGTATAATCTCTGAATTTCAGTTTTTATATTATTTTTATGTTCTTCATGATTGAGTTCTCTGTAAATTGAGTTATCATGAAGAGTTAGTATAAACATGAAATTCTATATGTGAATTGTGTCAAAATATGTTTATAATTGGTTTATATGCTAATTAGGATGTTTAATCCATGTGTATATGATGAACATGAGGGATTCATGTTCATCAATAAGTTACAGTGAAAATATATTTTGAAACTATATGGTTTTCTTTAAAATCAAAATTTTAAGTTTTATGGTGGATTGTTGTACAAATTGATTGAGGATTTTGTTAATTTGTCAAGGAAAGTATTCAAGTATGTTTTGAATTATGTATTTCATTTAAAAAATAAATTACAAGTGTTCAATTTCATCAAGAACACGTATCAATGATTATTCTTCAAAAATATGAAATTGGTTGTTTTAAATTGTGTGTTTTGATGATTTCATATGTTAAAACATGTTTGGAGTTTAGAAATTATGTTTTCTATAAAGTTGTTATGAATTGTATTGAGTGGAAGTGGAATTTGGTGTGGAGAAATAAGTCAAATTGGTTTTTTCTCTGCACAGTTCGCGAGCAAAACTTGAACCCCTGAAGGGGGCCCGCCCCGGCGAGCCTTACAAAGCCAAGTACCCCCGCCCCAGCGGGGTGTATGCAGAAAAATAATATAATTTGTTTTGTGAAATTTTGTTTGTATAATGAAAAATTAACCTAATGTGATAATTTGATGACATGTTAACATACTTTAAAATGCTAAAATAATGATAATGAGTTATGTTAATATAATTTAATATGTAATTATCATTTGGAATAATTATAATTAAATTGAAGGTTTAATTTAAGTTATGAATTGTTAAATGAATATAGTTTGATTAATTTTAAATCAAAGTAGATGTTAACTTGAAGTATAATTTGTTTAATTATAACTTAATATGTGATTATAATTTGTAATAATTATAATCAAGGTAAAAGTGTAATTTAAATTATAATTTATTTAATTATAATTTAATGAGAGCATAAATTGAAATTGAGTATTCATAATCTAAGTAATGGTTTAATTTAAATATGTTTAAATTATGATTTAATGCATGATGTAGTTGATTGATTATAAATTATGATTGTTTAATTATAATTTGATTAAAGTGGATGTTTAAATTATAATTTGTTTAATTATAATTTAAAATGAGTATGTCATTAGTAATTGATTAATCATGTGAAATATAATATGATTATGTGATGTGATTAGTTACGTGATAATTAAGTATTAACGTATTAGTTAATGAGGAATGAGTTAACCTAGATTGGTTAACTAACGATGAGGATTAGCTATGTGATAATTAACTTATATTATTAATTATACATATGATTTGACAGTGAGTGTCAAACGAGTAAATAGAAGAGAATTAAAAAGTATAACGAATAAGTTATTTAAGCGTTTGCTAAACGTCGCTATGAGACTAATAATTTATGCGTATGGTAATACGTTATGTAGGATCATGAAGAAGATTATATTAAGCTATTTTTCGGTAATTGGTAGTCTACGAGCCAGGCAAGTCTTTCAGTTCCTATTTTCTAGGTGAACCTGATGATGAACTGTTTTAACTTGTATTGCAAAGAGCATGATATGTTATATATGTTGTAAGCATGAAATGTTAAAGTCAATTTATGACTACATTGATTTATTTAAATAATATTAGTTGAGTTAGGAACTCAACCTTTATATTTGTTATGTGATTAAAGCATGTATGTCATGTTACTTTAATGTTTATGAGATGTATGTTGAGCATGTTAATTATGTGCTACGTGATGCATGAAAACTGTTAGGTCTTGCTGAGCTGTCGAGCTCACTCTTGCAAATAACCATTTTTGCATGTCAAGGATGCAAGGTAATGATATGTGCTTAGTGAATTGTAGAGATCAATATTTACGAAGATTACTAATGTTTTATGAGAAATGTAATTGATGTTTTGAGTGTGTCATCATAGTTAAATTGTAAGTTGAGTTATCCGACGTGTATGGATAATAATTGTATTGTAAGACTTTGTATAGTCCTTTCGTTGTACCGATTCATGTAATAGAATTGAATCAAATATTTGTAATGTAAAGGTTTCGATTCAGGGCAATAAAGAAAGATTTTATAAAAGTTTTAATTATTCCGCATTTTTAAGTATATAATAATGATGTAAAAATAGATTAAGTTGTATTGATAACGATCGAGAAGGAGAATATTATTGTATGAATTTTGGGGTCGTTACATCTTACCCCTAGTTTGACTCAATGTAACTTCTGATCTGATTGGTTTCTGGGAAAGCAAGTCTAATCAGGTTGTAGTGTTAGTGTAGGAGTACACATCTATGTTCATTTCAATGCTTAAAAACAACTCTACAGGATTCCATGGCTAGTCAAACCAACCCACCAAGGGTTGTTCTTCATTTTTTGGGTTTTTCAGAAATGAAAGACATGGTCGGTCAACGCTTTTAATGGACTTATATCTTGTAGCCTGATCATAGTTTAGGTGTTCTAGTGATTGTATGTTGTAGAGTGACTACCAGGGTAAATCAAGGTTGCACTAACAGAGTCTAGATATCACCAACCATCAAGATCTATGCTCCTAAAGAACCTGTCAGACGCTGCTTATGCATTTCTGGGTTACCCAAAAATGAAATCTGAATGGTCAACGTGGTTTGACCATCAATCACTTTCAATCTGTAATTATGTAAGGCTCTAGAGTGCTCGGGTATTATAGTCCTAATGCCAGAGTATAACCTAGTTACCATCTAACATCCAAACAAGCTTACAGGTGAGAGATCTAGGCTGGTCAAACGGTTGTCAGACCGTGTTCATATGTTTTTTGGGTTACCCAAAAAACGTGCGGTCAATGCCAGTCAACGGGGTTTGACACATTATAACTTTAAATCTGTTATTCTGATTGCTATTCTACCACTTCTACGCTACTAACAACACTACAAACTACAACTACAAACCTTTAAAACATCTAAACCATAAATAGAGAACAATCTACGAGCCCTGACATTCACTGTCAGACCTTTTTTATACTTTGGCAGTTTTGCTAAATCACCATTTTGATGCTTTTAAAAGTTATGGATTCATGTTTTAGCAACCCAGATCACTAAACAACATCCTAATTAATATACTTAAATAATAAAAATAACAATACAAATTTCAGATTTAAGATCTAGAGTTAGGGTTAGGTTTTTACCCTTTTGAGCAACTTTTTATTTTCTCCATTCTGATTCTGATCCGACCATGCTGAGACTTGTTTTGGGTTTAGTTTGTGGTGTATGTTGAGTGTAAAATTCGTGTAGCTAAAGAATGGAAGGTTTGACTAAGTGTAAAACTTAAAGTAAGGTTTTTCTTTAAACTTATCTTCCTTTTTGATCTTATCTCTTGATTCATTGTATGTGGCTGAAATTATGTGTTATTTTGTGGCTGATGTGGGAGATTTTGGCACATAGGAAATCTTTGAGTAAAGATTTGCAAGATTTGTTATTATCTTTTGCTTAAAGAATAAGAAAAGGCCATTTTGGTCATTTCCCACATACTAAGTGTATTTTAGTAATTTTCCACTTCAATCCAAGGATAATTTAGTTATTTCATGTTTTCTCTAGAAACTTAAAAACAAGAATGAACAATTAGGTTTTGTTAATTTAAAATTAGGATTTATAATTAATAATTAGGATTTTCTATTTAGGTTTAGGGTTTCCAAATTCCTAATTAGGATTTTCTAGAAATCTTCTTCAATTCAATCATTAACACATCATATATTAATTAAATATACATATATTCATAATTCTTTATAACATTATCCATATACTAAGTTATAATTTCTATTTATTATAACCATTAGGGTTAGGGTTTCTAATTTAGATAGAATCTTAAATTAGGGATTTCTTATAAAAACTTTCCATATATATTTTCCACAACTATATCTTATATGTTTATATATATAACCTTAATAAGGCTAAATACACATTGTACAAATCATGAACATAAAAATATTTATTTATTATTATTATTAAAAAAAATTATATAAATAATCCTACTCAAGGTTTGGATTATTAAACATTCTCCCTTCCTTACAAGGATTCTGTCCCCAGAATCGCAATACATGGATTAAACAAATAACTCAGGATAAGTTTTCATCATTTTGTCTTCGAGTTCCCACTTAGCTTCCTCAGCGTTGTGGTTCCTCCAAATTACCTTAACAGAAGGTATTACTTTATTCTTGAGAACTTGCTCTTTCCTGTCAATAATTTGAACAAAAACTTCTTCATATGATAGATCCTTCTCAACTTGCAAGGGTTCATACTCTATAACATGCTTATAATCTGGTTTGTACGATCTCAGTACTTAAACATTAAAAAATTTATGCGAATTATTAATTATTTTGATTTGATATGTATATTGATATGTGTCTAGAATAATTTTATTGGGCATAATTGTTAGTATAGAATCATGTTTTCTGAAACAAAATAGCAAAAAACTGATTTGGACTGAAAAATTATGAAAAACTGAAACTGCCCAACAGCGCCACCGTGCTGCCCACAGTGCCTCGGCGTTAGGTCCTGCAGCGCCGTCGCGTTCCCCACTGCGCCCCGATCCTGGGCTCCAGTTTCGTCCAATTTTTTTTGTAAATTGAAATAAAATAGTTTATTTTAATTAAAAATTGCATTTTAATAAAAGGGTTTTATTAGATATGAAATAGGATTTCATATTATCTAAAAAATAAAGGAGTTTATTTTTTATATGGAATTGGATTCCGTATATTTTGTTTTCCAAAACAGTTTTAAAAGTTAAAATAAAAGAGTTTATTTTGAACTTGGAATTGGATTTTATGCTAACTAGAATTGCCCATTAAATTGATATCAATATATATTAAATGTTTATTATTCATAAGATGAATGTTATTTATTGATGCATATGTTGATATGTATGATAATAAATGAGATTGATTATGGACTATTAACCAATGTGATTTTATTTTATTTTAGTTAGATGCATGAATGTATGAGTTTTATTAAGTGGAGTCTTCATACCCCGTCTCCTCTATTTTTCTTGAAGTAAATTTTATCTCCCTTCTATATACTTCTTCTTGACTGCTGATCAAGGTTTCTATTTAATGTAAATAGTTTATGTAATAGGATTAGTTAGAATTATCATTGAAGAATTTGAGACCAATGACAAGGAGCGCGTGAAGACCCTTTTGTAATGGAGCCTGAGTTTAAATGTAATAGTTATGTTTAAATTTAATTTTTGCACCCTAGGGTTTGACCTTTTGGTTCACTTGGTAGCTCTAGTTAACCAAACTAGAATAAATTCCATAATCAATCCAAGTAGAATATAATATTCTATATGTGCATGCTTATATTATATATTATGCAACATGCTTCACATGTAAATTAATATGACGCATATTTTATATATATATATATGTGCATGCACGCTAAACAAGAATGAGACAAATAATAATAAACCCTTCAAAGAATTTATATTAAGTCCTAAACGTTCAAAGATATTTGAAATATCGAACGTCGCCTTCTAGCATAAAACAATAGGGTATCAGTTAATCATTATAAGTTTGTTGTGTCAAATAAGGCTTATCTTAATTTTTTTGAGATATTATTTTATCACATTTGATGCTTATAAATAGACTGAACGATACTGTTTTGTTGTGTCACACAAGGACAATATTTTTTTTTGAATATATGGAAGTGATAGATTGTACTTAACTTGGATAATTTTGATTCGGATGTGTCACACTTGATCAAAATATTCTAAGAGTCAAAACAAAAAGAGTTACATGTTGATGTAATTGACAAGAGTTGTCTACCCATTTATTTTTATATAGTTTGTTGTGTCACACAAGGCTATATATAATTGAAATGGGATCCTTATTCTCACTAGCAAATTTTAATTAAATTTGTCGAACTATGTATTGAGGGTAACATAGTTTGAAGAAAATAGTGGGAGATACCGATTTAAAACAAGGCCTAATTTATTTTGGTAATTAATTAAATGAATGTATGTTAAAATATTGTCATTTTCACATGCAGAATTTGAAAAATGTCACACTTACTATGACTGCGTAGCATACTTGATGATAACAAACTGACCGTACTGAATTACACAGACTGGTTAAAAAATCTGAGAGTTATTCTCACATCTGAAAAGAATTCTTATGTCCTAAATTTTTCTATCCCTGCAACTGTTGCAAAAAAAGCCTTTGAGGAAGAGATTACTACTTTTAGAAAGTGGCAAGACGATGCAATTGTGGCTCAATGCATCATGCTTGCATCCATGAGTAACGAGCTTCAGCGTCAGCATGAAACTATGGATGCTCCTACTATATTGTTGCACCTCAAAGAGTTGTATGGTGAGCAAAGTTGGACTGCTAGATATCAGATATCTAAGGAGCTCTTCCGATCTCGTATGATTGAGGGCACTACTATTGAGACTCATGTCCTAAAAGTGATCAATTTAATTGAAAAGCTTGGACAACTAGGGTTCATTATGGAAGGGGAGTTAAGTCAAGATTTGATATTGCAGTCACTCCCTGACATCTTCTCACAATTTGTTGTGAATTTTCACATTAATAAGTTGGATGTTGATGAGTGGGATTTATACTTGCCAATCGGAACTTTAATCCTTAAGAAGTTGCATGTTCGTAATATTTTATATTGCTTTTATAGTATGTTGTTGTTATTTTTCATGAAAATGCATTACAGGAGGTTTATTGGTCATTTCCAGGTTTAAAAGGGAAAAATTGCCAAATTTCTATTATCGGCGCTGTAGCGTCGGTTCTTAGCTCTTTCCTGGCGCCGCAGCGCCACTCGACTGCCAGCTCATCCACTTGTTGTGCCGCAGTGCCCCTACTCCTTCACAAACTGACGCCGCAACACCTTCTAATTGATCAGCCTTATTTAACTAGGGCCGTAGCGCTTGAAGTCAGTTTAAATCATGGCGCCGCAGCACCACCTCCAGTTCCCAGGCAGACAAGAGAGGGAAATGACCTAATTTGAAAGGAGATATATGTTAAAAGCTTGCCTCCTATTTGGAATGATCATAAAAGTATTTTAAACCATTTCTTTGAGCTTGAGCAAGGAATTGAAGATTAAAAGAGTGGGAAGATCCATTTCTTACACAAAGCTTGGCCATTACACTTGGAAGAGAGAATTTAGAGTTGAATATTGCTATCAAGGGATTTTCTTTCTCTAATTTTTCCATTCATTTTGTGTAATCTAAACATGTGTATGATATTGATAATGATGTTTAGCTTCATAGTTATGAACTAACTTATTTCTAAGGTTATAATGTACCCTAATGATTAGTTTAATTGACTTTCTCTCCTATTTATTATAATGTATCATGTTTGAATGAGTTATTGTAATTCATGCTTTATTTATTGATTTCTTAGTTGAGTAATTAATATAGTATTAATTTGATATTGGAAAATGGACTTTAATGCCTAACCCTAAATATTGTAACACTTGTTATAATCATTCCTAATGGAGTGAGAGTATATCTTACATAAGAGACTAGGAATATATCTATTTGCCTTGTGTAACTAATGAGAATTAAGGCTTAATGACTCCTCGTCTAACTTAGTTCACAATAGGAATATAATGATATATTTAGCTATGGGATTTGCATATGACCATCGGAAGAGGCTTATGTATTCATAGAATTCTCGGTTGACCATTCTAGTGATTTGTTAGATAAGTAGGAGAGTTAGGAGATTGTACAAAGCATTAGCGGAGTTGTAATCTTAGCTTGTCTTATTTGATATAAATCTTTGCTCCTCATTTACTGTTTTAATTATATTGCTTTAAACAAACCATCTTTCATCAGCTGTTTGGATAAGATCGCATTGATACAATTTTAGTATTTGCAATAACTTTAATATTATTTCTATGTGGGTTCGACACTCAACTTATTACTGTATTACTTATGGACTGCATATACTTGCGTGTGTTTTATTGATCGTTAAATCGACCAACAAGTTTTTGGCGCCGTTGCCAGGGAACTAATACTTATTGTTTTCAATATTAATATTAACTCAAGACGACCTTAATTTAAATGTATTTTTCTATTTTAATTTTATAGGTACTCTTGATCTTATATGCGACCTCGTAAAGATCCATGTAGACACTCAAAATTTTGCTTTCCTTGGACTAACCTTTCAGGAGGGTAAAATCATAATTTTACTTCTAAGACAACCCCGAGGTAGGGCAAAGGCATATTTTTACCTTGGAGACAACCCCGTGGAGAAATCAAAGTGCCAACGACGCCCAGACACGACGCGGACCGAACGAGGATCGCAAAGCTAAAAAAGTGGCCATAAGTAGTCACCGCAACAATCATTGAACTGCGTACTAACAAGACGAGCCGATTGACAACCCTCGGGAACCGGAAGATATCTTTCGTCTTACTGCATCATCTTCCGGGAATCCGATTTTGTTATACTCAACCTTATTTCGCAGCCTTCCCCAAGGACATTCTGGTTTTTTTTGGTACAGAGCTCAACTTTCACCAAACCAAGACCTAAGGAACAAACTTCGAGGCAACCGAATATGTGGGGCCCAGTCTCAAGTGCACCTGCTTCAGCCGCTACGGCTGCCCCTGGAAGCCTATATCAGCAGCCAACAGCTCATTTATAAAAAAAAAAGAAGAAGTTAGAGAGAGAATGAAACTCTAGAGAATGAAACCCTCTAGTTTGTATACTTTGAGTGTCTAGAGCAACATATAGTGATCCCGAGCCATAAGAAGCTTGTTCACGCGTCCCCCAAGGTGAAAATGCTAATTTTAGGCACTTTATTTGTACATCTTTGTTCAATATACTAGATTTATGTTATATATTACTTGAATCTAGTTAAACTTTTTGTTTTTTACCTATATTGTGTAGTAGTTGTTAGATCTTGAGTTTTTACCGGTTATAATGTGCATATATTATTGTAAATCAAATCCAGAGACTAGATCTACCTAGATCTATGACGGATCTAGCCTTTTGAGTGGTTATTAAGCATAAAGCTTTAACCCGTATGCTAGATCGATTTAGATCCATGGTAGATCAATGTGTTTTACTACTTTTGGTTAGTCTCGGTCACTCCGTAGAGCCCTAGATCTGTATCTAGAGGTGCGGGGGTCCTAGCAGCTCATAATAAAGATTTCAACTGATGAAATCATCTATTATTGGGTCTAGGATATGTTGTACATACATATTTAAGTATAATAATGTGAGCATAGGAATCCCGGTGGAGAGATCCAATGATCGGATCTTGAATTGATTCCCACGATGGACGTTTCATTTTTCGTGTAATGTTTAAATAATGCGAAATCATTGTATATGTAATGTTTGGATCTTGAAAACGGATTCAAGGTGTTAGTCCCGAAATTTCGGATTCAAGATTCCGTGATAGTGAAAACTGTGATTGCGGGTGCTCGGATTTATTGAGATGTCTTTCATGCCTGATGATGATCGACCCCTTTTGGAGCTTTGTAGCATGTATTTTCACCAAAAGTGATTTCCAAATCAAACTAGCAAAAAGCTTTCATAATAATAATAAACCAATTCGGGGATAGACATTTAGATAATAAATGGAAGTATCAAAGGACCTCGATTCCTATTTGACAAAGGATTTGAAAACTTTGTTTTCAAAACATCATTGATATATATTGTGTTCTAAAAATGAACTTTTATACAAATCAAATTCTTTGTGAATAAGGTTAAAAAGGTACAGCACTACTTTCAGAATAATTTCATAGACTTAAGAATTAATAATGGAAGTATCAAAGGTCCTCAATTACTATTCAAGCGAAGGATTTGAAACCTTGTGTTTTTCCCAAAATATCATATGAAATGTATATTTTGTCTAAAAATAAACTTTTTGATAAATCAAACCCTTCGTACATAGGTGCAAAAGAGGAATAACACTACTTCCAAATAACAAACAATGAGGCTTAGAATCATCTTTCAAAATAAAACACACACATACATACACACTTTATGCCTAGAAAATTAATAAGATGCGATAACCGTGTTTTCACAAAAGTCGGGGGGGTGCCTAACACTTTTCCCTCGCTTAAGCTAGCCCCGGAGTTCTAAGAATCTTGATTTCAGACCAATCTTACGGAGTCACATATTGGACCACATTGCAAAAACTTTCAAAATTCGGAAGAGTTGATACATCCATTTAAATCATACCAACTGGCGGCTCTGTCTTATTCAGTCCAATCATCATCAATAAAATCAAACTTTATAAAATAAGTCGACTAATGTCGGTCTTTTCCTAAATATCACCCTTCAGATGAATTAATTAACCTAGCAAAATAAAAAGGGTAAGAAACAATAGTAAAAGCGAAAAAAATAAGACAGTTAATTTTCAAACAAACGCCAAATAGAGAGATAGAACTTTAAGTTTTTTTCCCGGCGTCGATAGGTAGCGACTCTGCTGGGGACTACAGAGGGCTTAAGCCGCGTTAAATCTTTTTATTTCCATTCTGTATGTGCATATTGTGTGAATGATCTTTGTATTTGATAAATGTCTCAAATTTTTTCAAGCACTCCATATTAGTGCCTCGCACCACATATTAGTGCCTCGCACCACATATTAGTGCCTCGTACAATGTCATCATATTACATCCGGTGAAGACGATGAATGTATGAATGTATGTTGTGTGGTACCTCCATTAGAAGGCGAAGCCGTCTGTTGTTTATTACTGGACTCTAAAGAGTGTTCTCTTGTGAGGCTCAGGAAATGCACCACTCAGATCCGCTCCAATTGAAAGATGAATGTCTTCATCAAGTAAATTGCGAAGATCTGGGAACCAATTTCAAAAAGCCTATAAGAGTAACCTAAGATAGGTCAGCCTCTGATAAACCAAAAGCACAGGATGTCTCTTCATGCCCTGTTACTTTCAGAATTTACAAAAGTCATCCATCTTAAACTGTCATTTGTACACCCTTCTTATCATGTCATCAAGTCGACTAACCCCTTGTTTGGCAGGAAAAGATTAAAAAACCCATAAATCGATGCATAGCATATCATGCATCCATATCATCTTCCAATATCTAGACTAAACTAGATATCGATTTTGTGCAGATTGGTCCAAGAACTCAATTCCAAGCCAAGAAGGCCCATTCACCACCAGTCAAAATGGCTGAAGGAAGTTCATCAGAGCCTATTCCCGTGTCTCATAAGGAGTTTCAGGAATTTAAAAAGCAGATTGCCGAGATGACTACCTTGTTAAGAGAACAATGTAAAATATCTCAGGAGCCCAAACTGAAAACTCCAACTGAACCCTCTATACAAGGAGATATGTGAATGCCGGAAAAGGACAGTGATACCCAGATGTCCACACCTATCTATCCCCTCGATGTCGGAGTAGCCAAAGAGGCCCCGGTCCAAAAGATGACAAGGGAAATAGTAGACCTCCGAGAGGACAGAGAAATTGGGGAAATCCGAAAGAAAGTTAGACAGATGGAGGATGTTATCCGATCCATTAAGGAAACAGGATCCCATGGGAGTATGAATTATTCGAATTTATGTATTTTCCAAAAGCGAGATACTCAGATAAGTTTAAAGTCTTGGAATTTGAAAAGTACAATGGATTGGGCGATCCCTACACCTATTTGAAAGTCTACATAGGTGATCTTGGATCTTATGCCGAGGATGAGAGCCTCTGATTGCAGCTATTCCAGAAGAGCCTTACTGGTGAAGCCCGAAATTGGTACGCCTGGATTGACAACTCCAAAGTCCAGGGTTGGGAAGATTTAGCCCATGCATTCCTCAACCAGTATATCTTCCAATCTCACATGGCACCTGACCGTTACCAGGTGACTAAAGTAAGGAAACTGAGCAGTAAGACATGAGTCACATTCTAGGTTAAGTAAGTTTGTTCGTGGAACTCGAGGTTCATTTGATAGGTTACAGCATCGAGTGATCAAATACCCAGTTGAAGATAGAAAGATTCCCTATCTTATAGATCGATCAGTGGTATGTCATATGATCTAGGACTCTTATGAGGAAACTGGGAATTTCTAGATTATAGTATAAGAATCTAGTGGTAGTATATAAACCACTAATCAAATATGTAACCTACCGTTTATGTGATATACAAGTTCTGTTTGAAATATCAGATTCTTACTATGTGTATGATTGTACTTGTATTTATACTTGGGTTTATTTTTTATTATAGCATCATACCACAGAACAGAAGAAGACCACAATCAGAGAATGATAATGACTCTACCCAAAATTTAGTAGACTTATTATTAGGAGTTGTACAAAGTAGACCCAGTAACCAAAATACACTTGTTTTAAGACTTTAAATTGATAGGACCACCTGAGTTTAAGGGTACCGGAGAACCCATTGAGGCCCGAGTTTGGATCACCGAAATAAAAAAGTTTTTCCTAGTAACCAATGTTAGGGAAGACTAGAAAATAGTTTTTGCAACCTTTTTCTTGAAAGGGGAAGCAAATTATTGGTGGGAGTTTACCAAAAATCGTGCAGGGACTGAAGTAGTCTCGTGGGATAGATTCAAAGAATTGTTCTTTGAAAATTATTTTCCCTAGTAGTTAAAAGATCATATGGAGGTGCGATTTCTGGAATTGAAGCAAGGAGAACTTATTGTAGCCCAGTATACAACTAAGTTTAATGAATTAGCAAGATTTGCTTCACATCAACTAAATACAGAAGCTAGGAAAACCCGAAGAAACGAGGAGGGTTTAAAACCCCAGATTCGTAGTAAGCTATATGTAATAATTGAGATTTTATATAATAATTTTAAATATTTATTGAGTTAAATAAATATTTTATGTGATTTATTTATTGAGTTGAATAAATAAATTATGTGATTGTTGTGGAGTAATATAATTAAGTGTTATATATTAATTAAATGAATATTTAATAATTTATTTAATTGATGTATATTAATTTTATAGTATAGTTCTAATTTAAGTGAGAGAATTAAATTAGATGAATTATGTGATGAGTGTTACATGAATTATAATTAGCGAGTAATTATAATTATGTGACAATTTTTGTGTGATTAATTGATGTTAGTTTTAATTGATTAAATCAGAAAGTTAAAGATTTAATTAATTAAAGTGTAACATTAATGTATGTGTAAAAAGGATTTATTAAAATGAAGGAAAGAGTTTTTGAAATGATTTTAACCAAACAAGGCCCTTACTTTTGTTTTAAAAAGGTTTTGCCAAATAGGGCCCTTGCACTAGCTTAAACCTAATTTACCCAAATCATGCTTAAATTAATAAAACTAGTTTTTAAATTCATCTGTTGCCAAACAAGCCAAAAGCTTTTGAAATTCTGTAACTGACATTTTAATTGGGGGAGTAATTGGCCTTCATACATATTATTATTATAACAGTTATATTAGTATACGTATATAGTTTTACGTTAGTTTTATTATAAGCCTAAACTAAGAACAAAGAAGAGAAGAGAGAGCAAAGAAATATCAGAGAAGAAGATAGAGAGAAAGGAAAAGGAAAAGCTTGAGAAGCTTGAGAGGAATCAAAAATCTTCTTCTTCTTCTTCAATCATCTAAGCAAAAAGAGGTATAATCGCTACCTTATGTTTTTAAAACTTTATATAGTTGTTTTTCTTTATATTGAGTTCTCTGTTAAAATCTTCTCCATGTAATTGTGATATTGATGTAGATAAGTAGAAATCTTAGTTACAAATTGTTTATAAGTGGATTGTATGCCATAGACAAGTTTTAAAAATTCAATTGGTTATAAAACATGTTTTAATGGAAAATTGATGTTCTTGTAAGTTCATATGTTTTGGTTAAGTTTTAAATGAAAATTTAGAATTTCTTATGTGTTAATATGTCTATTTAGAATTTATCATGATGTTATCTTCAATTACGAAAATATTGCATGAATTATGAGTTGAATTGGGTTAGAACTGGATTTACAATGAATGGTTTTGTGAAAACTATGAGTTTTTGGAAAATATAAAAATTGGAGTTTTTAAAACATGGATTCTTGTTGTTTAAAATAATTTTGTGTCTAGGAGCATGTTTATGTATGTTGAAATCATATTAGAAGCTTTAAGTTTATGTTTTCTAAGAATTGATATAAATTGTATAAACTGAAATTAGAATTTGGTGTGAAGAAATAAGCCAAATTGGCTTTTTCTCTGCACAGTTTGGGAGCATGTCTGCCGACCAAGCAGGAGGCCCGCCCCTGCGGGCCTGTTAAGAGGGAAACCCCCGCCCCGGCGGGGGGTATGCAGAAAGTTGCGACGCTTTATTTTTTGTGTGCATATTGTTTGGAACATGAGGGTTAACCTAATGTGAGTATGTGATAGCATGTTAGACTTATATTAAAATGCTAAATGATTTCTAATATATTATATTGGTAAAATATAATATGTGATTATAATTTGTAATAATTATAATTAGAGAAAAGGTTTAATTTAAATTATAATTTTGTTAAATTATAATGAATATTATTTGATTTCTTTTAATTTAGTAAATGATGATTTAAATTATAATTTTTGTATTATAATGCATGATTAGTTATAAATTATAAATTTTGTATTATAATTTAATATTTGCATGCCTAATTATAATTTATGTGATTATAATTTAGTGAATGCATGATGTAGTTTAATTAATTATAAATTATTTATAATTTAATTAAAATAAGATGTGATTATAATTTGAGTAATTATAATTAGATTAAATTTTTAAATTATAATTATTTAATTATAATTTGATTAATGTGAGCATGCCTATGTAATGTAATTAAATTATGTGGTTATTAATTATTAACTTAATAATTAAATAAAAATGAGTTAACCTAGATGGCTTAACTAATTATGTGTATTAGTTAGGTGTTAACTAATTTAGGTTATTGTGATTAAAACTATATGTGTAGGAAGTGTTAGAATGTGAGTGGTATTAGTAGCTTGCTCTTGAGGCAAGTATTTTAAACCCTAAACTCGTTAATTCTATGCAAGTTTTTGATATCCCAATTATGTAATGTATTGAGAATGTCCTTTTTATTTCTGCATTGGACAAGTATTTATTTAATTAAAGTGACCTTGACTTATTGTTCAAGCATGGTCCAGCTTAACTTTTAAATGCTTTAAGTTTAATTCTAAAGCATATGTTAATTCATAATTTTTTTATCTATGAATTATTCTAAGTTCTTAAATGTCGATTCAAATGTTCCTTAGTTGATGAACGTTGAATTCTAAATTACCCCTCTAAGATTATCCAAACCAAACCTTCTTTGGTGCGGACTTGTACTCAAATACTGAGATGAACAACCCTATTTACTAGGGGAGGTTACTATACGAAAGCGTTAAGATGTTTGTGCACAATAAATAGAACGAAGGGTGATCCCCCTAAGTACGAGTTAAGGTCCATAGTCTTACTGACTGTTAAAGGTTTTAAACATAAAAGTTATAACCTAGGACAAAATTTCAAGGTCTTATGACCCTGAGATGGTTCTATATTCGAATTCTAAGTATTGAGGAAAGAATTATAATTCAATTCTTTATTGTTGATGAAAGTTAAGTATTCAAATTTTTAAAGATATTCTTTTATGTCTTAAATATTGTTGTATTCCAGTGAGCTGTTATTTGCTCACTCTTGCATTAAATAATCATTGTAGCTAAGGTTGATAGCGTTGATGCCCCGTCAACGAGTAAAGGCAAAGGAAAGCAAAACAAGTGAAGACTTGTTTAATTATTTTGAATGAAGTTGTAATAAGACTTTTTGAGTTATGTTTAATTTCCGCATTATATGTTTATGTCAAGGTTAGATTAAACCCTGGAATTATATTTTGAAAAGTTGTAATCCTTTTTATAAGGAAGATTTTATTATTTATAAGAGTTGTAATTTATTTTGAAATTATTTATTACTGGGTAGATGTATGTTATATTTAGAAAGTGAACATCAAATAATGTGAAAATGAAGTATCCGGATTTGGGGGTGTCACACTATATGTGTTCCAGCTAAAGACTTTCTCCGAGATGCTCGAGAAGGATATTATTGCCGAGAATGAGAATGAAAATCTCATTAAATATCATAAAGATAAAAAAAGAGTCAAAGTGAGGGGGAAAATTGAAGGGAGAACCCAGTTTAGGAAGGTTTAACAATAAAAGGAAGTGGGATACCACTTTTCCAAACAAGTCTGGAAGGAAGGTGACTAGATTCAACAACAATAACAATTTCAATAACAATAGGAACAACAACAAAATTGACCCTTGTGCCAATTGCGACAAAAGTCATAAAGATGTGTGTCTGAAGAATAAGTGTTTCAATTGTGGTCAGGAGGGACACTATTCTCCTCAGTGTCCTAACCCTAATCAAAATAAATGCTTCAACTGTGGTGCATTGGGTTATATGAGTAGAAATTATTCGAAAAACAAAAACCAATGAGGAGGGGGAAACCAGGCACCAAATAATAAACCACATGTAGCCGTAGCTGGAGGTCAGGGTCGTTCAACTGCAAGAACATTTAACATGTCGGTGAGAGATGTTGTTGCTTCACAAGACGTAGTGACAGGTATCATCCCTATCAACACTTTAAATGCATATTTGTTATTCGACTCTAGAGCTACTTGCTCTTTTGTGTCTAAAAGTTTTGCTAAGAATTTGAATATGCCATGTGAAAACTTAGACAAACCATTCTGTTTAGAAATTGTGAATAATGAGAAAATCCCTATTGAAACCATTTATAGAAATTGTAGTGTGAACATTAAGGGACACAACTTCCTTTTGAACCCTATTCCTATAGAATTAGGGGAATTTGATGTAATCCTAGGGATGGATTGGTTGGTTAATCATAATGCAATAATTGATTTATATCAGAAGCGAATAAACCTATTGACTGCGTCGAAGTCAAAGGTAGTGTTCAACGGTAGTTGTTCACTTAGGTAGTCTCAATGTCTGACTATAACTCAGGCAGAAAGATTACTTAGGAATGGTTGTACAGGTTATTTAGCCTATAAAGTAGATACTCGAAAGGAAGGAGTAAAACTAGATCGAATACATGTGGTTAGGGATTTTCCAGACGTATTATTAGATGACTTACCAGTTTTTTCTCCTAATAGGGAGATCGAGTTTGTTATCGACCTTGCACCTGGTACGACGCCAGTTTCTAAAGCACCATACAGGATGGCACCCATAGAGCTGAAAGAGTTACTGGTACAGTTACAGGAACTCTTAGACAAGAAATACATACAACCTAGTGTTTCACCTTGGGGAGCACCAGTATTGTTTGTAAAAAAGAAGGATGGAACGATGAAATTATGTATCGATTATAGGGAGCTAAATAAACTAACTATAAAGAATAAGTATCCTTTACCTAGAATTGATGATCTATTTGACCAGTTGAAAGGAGCCAAACACTTCTCGAAGATCAATTTGCGGTCAGGTTATCATAAATTCAAGGTAAGAAAAGAAGATGTGCAGAAGACAGCGTTTAGGACACGCTACGGACATTATGAGTTTCTTATAATGTCTTTTCGATTAACAAATGCACCGGCAGCATTTATAGACCTGATGAATCGAATGTTTAAGTCTTGCTTAGACAAATTTGTCGTTGTGTTTATCGATGATATTTTGATATATTCAAAAACACGGGAAGAGCATGTTGAACATTTGAGAAGCGTATTGGAGATATTAAGCAAGGAACAATTTTACGCAAAGTTTTTCAAGTGTGAATTCTGGTTGGAAAGAGTTCAATTTTTAGATCATGTAATTGACAAAAATGGGATTGCAATAGATCCAGCAAAGATCAAAACGGTTGTGAATTGGGAGCAACCAATAACTCCAACAGAAGTAAGAAGTTTTCTCGGACTAGAGGGTTATTATCGGCATGTTATACAAGATTTTTCAAAAATAGCAACCCCGCTAACCAATTTAACTCGAAAGACGGTGAAATACATCTGGACAGATAAATGTGAAGAAAGCTTCCAAGAGTTGAAGAACGACTAAGCATGGCTCCAGTGCTATCTTTACCAGATAATACAGGAGGCCTTGTAGTTTATAGTGATACATCACACAAAGGATTAGGATGTGTGTTGATGCAATATGGGAAAGTGATTGCGTATGCATCACGAAAACTCAAAGATTATGAGAAAGGTATCCTACTCATGACCTAGAGTTAGCCGCAGTAGTGTTTGCCCTAAAAATTTGGAGGCATTACTTGTACGGGGAGAAGTGTGAAATATACACAAATCACAAAAGTCTAAAATATATTTTCACACAAAAGGAATTAAATATGAGACAGAGGAGATGGTTAGAACTGATAAAGGATTTTGACCGTGAAATCTTATAACATCCCGGGAAAGTCAACGTAGTTGCAGATGCGTTAAGTAGAAAGAACCAAGAAAAACTAAACATAATAACAAACAACAGGGTACTGATAAAACAATTTGATAAACTCAAATTAGAGGTGGGAGTTCCAACTACCTCTACCCAAAAATTGTTTATTCTAGAAGGTGTTCTGACCCTATTGAAAAGAATTAAAGGGATGCAATAAAAAAGATGAGATGTGTCAAAAATGTAATTCCGATATAACTCATATAAAGAATGTTAAATTCCGAGTGGATAAGGACGGGGTACTAAGATATGAAGATAGATTTTGGGTTCTGTCTGATCAATTAATAAAAGATGAAATCTTAAGTGAAGCCCATAATTCTAAATTTACGGTTCACCCAGGTAGTACAAAAATGTATAAAGACTTAAGTCAACATTTCTGGTGGTCAAATATGAAAAGGGAAATAGTAGAGTGGGTAAGAAAATGTCTCACATGTCAAACAGTTAAGGCTGAACATCAAAAGCCGAGTGGATTACTTCAACCCTTACTAATTCCTGAGTGGAAGTGGGAACATATAACCATTGACTTCGTGGTAGGCCTTCCTGCTACACAGAAAGACCACAATGCCATTTGGGTAATAGTAGACAGACTTACTAAATCAGCTCATTTCCTACCTATCAAAGTTACCCATACTTTAGATCAACTAGCCAAGCTATACATAAATGATATTATTTCTAAACATGGGGTTCCTGTTTCTATAGTGTCAGATAGAGATCCAAGATTCACTTCAAACTTTTGGGGAAGTCTTCAAAAACACTTAGGAACTCAGTTGAAATTAAGTACATCATATCACCCACAAAAAGATGGGCAGAGTGAGAGGACCATTCAAACTTTAGAGGATATGTTAAGAACCTGTGTCATAGACTTCAAAGGGAGTTAGGAACATCAGTTACCTTTAGTGGAATTTGCTTACAACAACAATTATCATGCTAGCATAGGTATGCCACCCTATGAAGCTTTATATGGTAGAAAGTGTAGAACACCATTGTGTTGGGACGAGTTTGGGGAAAGACAAATGCTAGGACCCGAGATAATTTAACAAACTACCGAGACAATTCGAATTATACGTGAGAGATTGCAAGAGTCTCAAGATCGACATCGGAAGTATGTTGATCCACACAGACAGGAATGAAACTTTAATATTGGAAGCCACGTAATCTTTAAAGTGTCCCCTTGGAAGGGCAAGATACGTTTTGGCAAGAAAGGAAAATTGAGTCCAAGGTTCATTGGACCATTTAAAATTTTAAAAAGGATAAAAGAGGTGGCTTATGAAGTAACTCTACCTCCTTAGTTAAACCATATCCATAATGTGTTTCATGTGTCGGTACTACGACCATATAAACCCAACTACAAACACATTATAAGTTACCAACCTATCCTAATCGAGAAAGATCTATCTTATATAGAAGAACTTGTTTAGATCATCGACCGAAAAGAGAAAATCCTAAGAAGTGATAGCATCGGTTAATGTGATTTGGAGGAATCAGAAAGTTGAAGAGGCTACATGGGAGCTTGGGAGCTGTCGTTAACACTCCTAAATTAATACCTTACTTTTACTCTACTATCACAAGAATGAGTATAGCACTAAGCAAGGATCGATCCCACAGAGAGTGTTTTGTTTTACATTTATCCAGGTATTTTCTAACGAATTGGGGGTCTTAATTTGAAAAGTTGAATTATCAAAAGTGAATTTAAAAGAAGTATCAATGAGTAAAAAGCTTCAATTCTTTAGTTCAGTATCGTCTTTTCACAATTATGGATTAACCAAGTTTTTACAATATTTATCCTTCAATGATATTAACAATCCTAGATAATCGCTAGTTATCCTAAATTCTCCTTATGTGTATATCTAATACGACAATCATCAACAAAAGATCCTTACTATCATATAACCTAGAACTATCAGTCTAAATTTAATATGATAGAAGCATGAAGAATGAGAATTAGATTGTTCCAGCTATGGAGGTAAAGCTATCGCATAAGCTACCTCTCCTACCCTCCTTAGAACCTCAAAAGATCCTATGAACCTAGGGCTTAACTTTCCTTTATTCCCGAAACGCTTCTTCCCCTTCCAGGGTGACACTTTCAGGAACGTATACACGGTACTATATTCTACTCATACATTCCATTGAAAGACTTCAACATCACGCATGAGTTTACTAAATATACATTCTATTCATTCCTTCCCAGGTTCTCGATAACCATTACATTGTTCTGTGTCATAATATCAGTAAATACAGTACTAATATTATGTTATTACAAAGGTCTCTACTTGTCCATCTTGGACTTACCTTTGTCTTTCCCGGATCCTTCGGTCCGTTCATTCCTCGTTGAAAACATTTAGTTTAAGCAAGAATGAGCATAAGCAGCTCAGCAAGTTAACATTTTATCTTGAAACCACAAAATCAAGAATCATATCTCTTTCACTTCAATAGTTGTACAATAGCTATGAAGTACTTCTGAACAATCAAAATATCGTTTTGATTTCTTTAAAACCATTCCCAAGGACATATAGTCTCTTAGGAATCTTGCCTGGTCAAAGACCATGAACCATCACTTGGTTCTCAATTTTGAAAGGAACAACCCGGAAGAACTAAGGTTGTAAGTTCGATATATCTTACGAGCACATCCAAGTGATCATCCTGTAGTACTCTATGTTGATCAACACTCATTTATTAAACGTGTTTACGTTTAATCATTGGCAACGTCGTGTGCCCGTCGAATTAACGACGTAAAAACATTTGTCTTTCTCTCAGGTTTCCCTGAGAATCCTTACCAATCACTTGGCGTAGGATAGCTTCAATATATATATATATGCTAGAAAGATTTATGAAAAAACCCACCAAAATATATTTACTTCTCAATCTAGCCGAATCAAATGGCGTCGACTGTTCAATAACTCTTTTATGCATAAACAGTTATGCACAATGACCTCTTGTCCAACCATAAGGTATAAACAAGAGTTAGAAAGCTTGTACAACGCAACGTTAATACAAGGGTTAGAAAACTTGCCTTCGCATCTCTTAATCTTTAAGGTATGCTACTTGATCTTTATAACTTCTACAATCATAACACATAGTATACCAATGAGAAATCATAATCGATATACAATGTATTTGCCTAACTTCTCCTTCTTATATAACTTAACCGAAACGTTAAACTAATAACATTCATTTAAGTCATTTAACGTTCATTACGGCTTATTAACACTCCTATATTATAACCCGATCTCTCATCAATCATTACTGGGTATGATGATCGACAAGATCTTAACTTGTTCTTCAACTTGAACTTGGTTTACGGTTTACGTTTCCAAATCTCAAGTTTGTTTACGTTTGATTAACGTTTACTTCTTATTAACCCTTGGTTAAACATGTCGTTTAAAGGGTATACATTCATGCTCATTCATTACTTACTAGCCCTTTAATCCTTATGGAAAAAAGTTAAGTAAACAACTAACTTGGTCAACATTTTCTTCTTGTTGGCGCGGCAGCGCCAGCTTTCCCTTACTAAGCGACGCTAGGGGTGGGCAACTGGTTTTTACCGGACCGGTACCGAAAGTTGCTAAATTTCGGTACCAATACCGGTACCGGTTGGACCGGTTTACCGGTTCGGTACCTGTTTTTATCGAAAAAACTAAAAAATTAATATTTTATTATTTTTTATATTTTTTTATTATTATTTTTAATATTTTTTTTAATATTATTATTATTTTTATTATTATAATCATTATTTTATTAATATTACTATTATTATTAGTATTATTATTATTAAATATTTATTAATAATAAAAATAAATAAAAAATTAGAAAACCGGTATATACCGGTTCGGTTCGGTTTTTACCGAACCATAAAAGCTTGGTTCCGAAATCGATACCGAAAAACCGGTATATACCGGTTTTTTTGTACCGGTACCGAACTGACTTTTTTTGTACAGAACCGGCTGGTTCAAATTGGTCCGAAAAATCGAAAAAATGGAAAAAATGGTTTTTTTGCCCACCGCTAAGCGGCGCGGCAGCGCCCCCTATGTAGGGAAGTTCCTCTGTTCTGGCGCAGCGGCACCGGTATTACTCTTGCTGGCAGCGCTGTAGCGCCCACCATGCAGGGATCCTGCCCCGGACTGGCGCGGCGGTGCTAGTTTAAGCCTTCTAAGCGGCGCAGCAGCGCCGACCCTGTATCTAAGAAAAAAAATTTAAGTTATGAAAATTTCTGAGATTCCCGAGTCCGTAATGTGATCGTTATAACTCAGAATTGGCTTGTTCCAAAGCCAATAGTTCATAAACGCTATGTTCTAACATTCTATCAAGTTAAAATTCATTTCTAAATCCGTCGGCGATAATTTAGTAGATTAGTCCATTTTTACGCGTTCATTAAATGTTCGTGAACGTTCTACGCTCAATTCTTTGTTTTAAGTCAAAATTCATTCGTTCTTGCTCCCACAAGTCTTATTTACTTAGATACATGTGTTATAATCGAAAACCACCATTTTCGAGTCACACGACGACTTTTGACCTCTAATCCAGGAAATTTACGTTTTCGACGATTATCGTCTAATCGCGTAACTTTCGCCGAACCTTCGTTCTACGTTATTTTTACTTCAAACCAATTGGAATCAATCCAATGGTTGATCATTATTAATCCTAACCATTCAAAACATTCAAGTTTTCATGGTTTAACTAATTCATTAGTCCATATTCCATGAATTCACTAGGTTCTTCATTAGACCTTAATGAGTTCATATTACTTCATCATACATTGTTTATTAGGGTTCCTAATTCACCATTACACCATCCTTATAACATCTCCATAATCATACCTCCTTCAATCACTTCTCTATCAAAGTTATTAATGAAAGAAGAAGAAAATTTTACATAATTTCTTAGGTTATACCTTCCTTGTTCTTGCTTGGATGAGTATAGAGACTCAAAACTTTTCTTCTTCTTGATTACTTAAATTCTTAGTAAGTAGGCAAGCTAGCTCTTTTTCTCATTCTCTCTAGATATTGGTGGAATTTCAAACAACCAACAAATGCCTTGCATTTGCTCTATATTTATAGAGATTGCAAGAGTTGGGGTAGTTTGGTCAACCCGATCTCTCATCAATCATTACTGGGTAAGATGATCGACAAGATCTTAACTTGTTCTTCAACTTGAACTTGGTTTACGGTTTACGTTTCCAAATCTCAAGTTTGTTTATGTTTGATTAACGTTTACTTCTTATAAACCCTTAGTTAAACATATCGTTTAAAGGGTATACATTCATGTTCATTCATTACTTACTAGCCCTTTAATCCTTATGGAAAAAGTTAAGTAAACAACTAACTTGGTCAACATTTTCTTCTTGTTGGCGCGGCAGTGCCAACTTTCCCTAACTAAGCTGCGCGGCAGCACCCCTTTTGCTGGGAGGTTCCTCTGTCCTAGCACGGCGGCGCCGTGATTACTCTTGCTGGCAACGCTGCAGCGCCCACCATGCAGGGATCCTGCCCCGGACTGGCGTAGCGACATCGGTTTAAGCCTTCTGGGCGGCGTCGCAGCGCCGGCCCTGTATCTTAGAAAAATTTTCTAAGTTATAAAAATTTCTGAGATTCCCGAGTCCGTAACGTGATCGTTATAACTCAAAATTGGCTTGTTCCAAAGCCAATGGTTCATAAATGCTATGTTCTAACATTCTATCAAGTCGGAATTCATTTCTAAATCTGTCTGTGATAATTTAGCTTATTAGTCCATTTTTACGCGTTCGTTAAACGTTCGTGAACGTTCGACGCTCAATTCTTCATTTTAAGTCAGAATTCATTCATTCTTGCTCCCCGCAAGTCTTATTTACCTAGCTACATGCGTTACAATCAAAAACCACCTTTTTTGAGTCACACGATGACTTTTGACCACTAATCTGGGAAATTTACGTTCTCGACGATTATCGTCTAATCACATAACTTTCGCCGAACCTTCGTTCTTCGTTATTTTTACTTCAAACTAGTTGGAATCAATCCAATGGTTGATCATTATTAATCCTAACCATTCAAAACATTCAAGTTTTCATGGTTTAACTAATTCATTAGTCCATTTTCCATGAATTCACTAGGTTCTTCATTAGACCTTAATGAAATCTTATTACTTCATCATGCATGGTTTATTAGGGTTCCTAATTCACCATTACACCATCCTTATAACATCTCCATAATCATACCTCCTTTAATCACTTCTCTATCAAAGTTATTAACGAAAGAAGAAGAAAATTTTACATAATTTCTTAGGTTATACCTTCCTTGTTCTTGCTTGGATGAGTATGGAGACTCAAAGCTTTTCTTCTTCTTGATTACTTGAATTCTTAGCAAGTAGGTAAGCTAGCTCCTTCTCTCTCTCTCTCTCTCTCTCTCTAGATATTGGAGCAATTTCAAACAACCAACAAATGCCTTGCATTTGCTCTCTATTTATAGAGATTGCAAGAGTTGGGGTAGTTTGGTCATTAGACCAAACCTCCTCAACTCCACCTCCTCTCCACATCACCATCATATCCCCCCATGTGCTAGTATGTGCTAGCACATGGGCACCTTGTGCTCCCACATGGCCCTCCATGTGGCCATCTTGTCCCCCATGTGCCAACATGGGTTGTAGGTTAAACCATGGGTTAAACTCACCCGTTTACCCAATGGTTCGACCCACGGGTCATCTAATTTATTTTAATTCAAATTCAATTCAATTCATTTCAACGTATTTACACCGTATAAAGTTCGTATTATATGTCTTATTAATTCTCTTATCATCTTCGTAATACTCTCGTATAATACCTCGTATTATACGCGTATTCCTTCCGCATAATAATCATTTATTATTATACGTATTCAATTTAACCATTGATTTTACTTTTCCTAACACTTAGGATTTTAAGTCCTTACGCGAAAACTTCGTGAGCCATAAATGAAATATTATTACATATTCCACCTCGCCTCAAAATCCTATCATTACGCGTTTCTCAGAATTTCAAAATAAATTCCCGATCAGAAATGGATGAATAGTGATTTCTGTACTTTTCTTCCGAGAAAACTTTTTCGTGGCTAATTTAACTTTTCACGGTACATTACCGTCAAATCTTTTGACAGAATATCATTTCGACATTCCGAACTGTCAATAGAGCTTAGGGTTACATAAACCCTAACTCTATGGTCAAACCCTAACCCTTAGGGTTTCATGAATAGTGCCGATTTTGTCATTTTCTCGAAAAGACTTTATTTTCGTCTTGAAAATTCACATTCATTATTTCTAGCACAAAGCCAGAATACTAACCATTTCGAACCTCTCTAGGTCATAGAATGACCTTTAATTTACTTACTCAATTAGAATAAACAAATAAATCGAATTTTATTTAATAACTCAAATAAAATTCATTTACATAATCGTTCGATTTTCTCGGGCGTTACAATATGCTAATAGTCCTTCCATATATTTATAATGTCTAACAAAGACCCTATAATCCTCAAAAATTGCAATCCTAATCAACTTAGAAATCTACCAATAACTTGCCAAAAATAGGAAATTCGCTGAATCTATCCGCCAAGCCCGCCGGGGCGGGGTCTTCTATACTGCCAACACCCGCCGGGGCGGGTGTTCTTCTTATCCCAGCTCCAGAGCACACCCCCGCCGGGGCGACACTTTTCCTTTACAAAAACTCGTCGGAGCGGCAATGGTCAGAAAGGTTGGGGCTAGGGCGGCTTCTAAGCGCGCTGGGGCGTCACTTGGATAGAGAGGTAGCTGCCGGGGCGGCATTTCCTAAGCCAAGAGACCCGCTGGGGCGGGCTGCCTTGCATCCTGATTCTCCTTTCTTTTTCCAACGCAACAACTCCGAATCAACCCGTTTCTTCACCAAAACTCTGTTTCATCCTGAAATCCATAAACAACCTTATTAAACTTGTGTTAATCCCCAAAACATGCAATGAACCAAGTAAAAAGGAATTAAAATAGATAAATATTATGCACTCATCAAATTCCCCGACACTTAGTTTTTACACGTCCTCGTGTAAACTAAATCCAAGGTTATGCTACCATTCACAAAATTTTATTATACCATGGTATCAAAAATTTCAAGTTATAATTCATGAGCATCAATGTTTATCAACAGAAGCCTGATTCATACTTTACCAATCAATTCATGACTAATAACCTTACCAACTCACCAATGTATTTCAACAAATTAAACCGTATCCACATCAGTGACAATCCCATACTCCGCACACTTACCCAACTCAGTTTTCATATAACAAAAACCACCCACACTAACTCATAACTGAAAATATGTTTTCCTGCTTTTTACTTTTATTTCCAAAGAACCTGTTTTTTAACCCAGATGACTATATTTTGATGTGTTTCTCATAGTTTTTTCTTGACATGTGTAATGTCACCTTTTCACCTTTTCTTAAGCTTTTCAGTGTTACCCATTTAGCAAACTTTCCACCAAAGACTCCCAAACCAGATAGTTTTAGGGAGCTGCGTGTAGAGACACCCCAAAGGCTTCCTTATTCAAGTAACAAAGGCCATAAAAGTTCACTAGTCAAGCTGCTTTTATCCATCATATTTTTCAGCGTGAATACCAATGCTTCCCTAGGCTTGGATACCCAGTTAATTCATATAATGGACATTGAAGCATATTTTCACTAATTTTTTTTATCATACATCATTTTTTTCACTTTTCATTCAATTTTTTTTCTTTTCCCAAGGTTCATTCATTGACATAAGCAGTGAAAACAGTTCTAAAGCATGAAATCAATGCACATAGACAACTCCACATAAAAGTTAGTTAACTAAGCATGCTTCACATATTCAAGTACTCATATATCAACAAATTCAATTCGAATCGAGTACAATGGTTAATGACTTAAGTTTCATCATTCATTGATCAACTAAATACCAAAAGATCTTGAATTTAAACATCAATTTTCAATCCTTGACTCTAACTCCTCAACACTTAGGCGAATAAATTCATGGATTCAGGCAAAAATTTCAGTAGATTTTCAAATTTCAGCAAAATTTTGGACTAATATACCTAAAAAAGCCAAAACCTAAAATTCCCTCCCCCACACTCAAAACTTACAATGTCCCCAATGTAAAAAAATCATGCAAAGTAGAAAATACTACAACTAATAAATTAAAAAGAAAAGGGATAGAAAGATCAAATCTGAATTCTTGGGTTGCCTCCCAAACAGCTGCCCTTGTTTAACGTCGTTAGCTCGACTGCAATCCTCTCAATCATCCGAAAGCTGGATCCATCAGCATCAACATCTCAACCTCCTCAACCTGACTGCTATCCAAAAATGGTTTCAACCTATGTTCGTTCACCTTGAACACATTCCCTGTCTTTGGATTTTGTATATCTATAGCACCATGAGGAAACACATTAGTAACAACAAATGGACCCTCCCAACGGGAACGAAGCTTACCTGGAAATAATTTCAATCGTGAATTATAAAGGAGAACTTTTTGCCCAACATTGAAATTCTTTCGCAAAATCTGCTTATCATGGAAAACTTTCGTCTTGGCCTTATACAGTTTAGAACTCTCATATGATTCAAAACGCAACTCCTCGAGTTCTTGTAACTGCAACTATTATGGATGCCAGCTTGATCTAAGTTCATGTTGCACTATTTGCTCGCCTAGAAAGCTTTATGCTCTAGCTCCATAGGTAGGTGGCATGATTTCCCGAACACCAGCCTATAAGGCGACATACCAATAGGAGTTTTGTATGTCGTTCTATAAGCCCAAAGTGCATCATCCATTCTAAGACTCCAATCTTTCCTGCTCGGGTTGAGTACTTTCTCCAAAATGGATTTTATCTCTCGGTTAGATACCTCAGCTTAGCCATTGCTTTGCGGATGATAGGATGTAGAGACCCTGGGAAAAATGTTGTATTTCCTGAGCAAAGCTGTTAATACCCTATTACAGAAGTGAGTTCCACGATCACTAATGATGGCCCGTGGTGCTCCAAACCTAACAAATATGTTAGTCCTAACAAAATTTGTAACAACTTTAGAATCGTCAGTCCTAGTAGCTTTAGCTTCCACCCACTTTGAAACATAATCAACCGCCAATAAGATGTAAACTTTACCAAAGCAAACTGGAAAAGGTCCCATAAAATCAATACCCTAAACATCAAAAATTTTAACAATTAGAATAGGGTTTTGTGGCATTTGATGTCTATGCCATATATTTCCTGTTCTTTGATAATTTCACATTATTTGCAAAATAGATATGAGCCTTTGAAAATTGAGGGCCAAAAGAAACCACTCTCTAACACCTTATATGATGTTCTTTTAGGTCCAAAATAACCTCCACATGCATAGGAATGAAAGAAAGCTAGAATAGATTAGAACTCATTATCAGGTACACAACGTCTAACTATCTGATCAGCACAAAATTTCCACAAGTATGGGTCATCCCACACATAATGTTTGGCATCACTCCAAATCTTTTCTTTCTGGGATTTTGAAAACTCACCCGGTAAATACGGACTTACAAAATAATTCACAATGTCTGCATACCAGGGAGTTGTATTGCCGATTGAAAGTATATGTTCATCTGGAAACATGTCTCGTAATGGTAATGCTTCTTCCTCCTTAAGAATTCTGCTCAAGTGATCCGCTACCAAGTTATACGCACCCTTCTTATCTTTAATTTCCAAGTTGAATTCTTGCAGCAGTGAGATCCATCTTATGATTCGGGGTTTTAACTCCTTCTTAGTAAGCAAGTACCTGAGAGTAGCATGGTCAGAATAAACTATCACTTTAGTACCAAGTAAGTATGATCTAAACTTATCTAAAGCAAATACAACAGATAAGAGTTCTTTTTCAGTTGTGGAATAGTTTATCTGAGCCCCATTCAATGTTCTAGAAGCATAGTAGATGGCATGGACAGCTTTGTCAATCTTTTGGGCCAAGACGGCGCCGACATCATAGTTGCTTGCATCACACATTATCTCAAATGGAAACTTCCAATTTAGTGGTTGAATGACAAGGGCTGACGTCAACAATTTCTTTAAGGTATCAAAAGCCACCTTGCACTCATCATCAAAATGAAATTCCACATCTTTCTGGAGTAACTTGCATAGGGGCAATGTTATCTTGGAGAAATCTTTTATAAACCTGCGATAAAATCTTGCATGTCCAAGAAAAGAGTGTATCTCCCGCATGCTGACGGGGTAAGGCAATGCAAATATAATATTAATTTTAACTTTATCGACTTCTAAACCATTAACTGACACTACATGACCAAGTACAATTCCTTGTTCTACCATAAAGTGACATTTTTCCAAATTTAGCACAAGGTTAGTTTCCACACATCTATCCAAAACACGAGTCAAATTATCTAGGCAAGGATCCAAAGAATTACCATGTACTGTTAAATCATCCATAAAGACCTCAATGCATTCTTCTAAAAGATCAAAAAAAATACTCACCATGTATCTTTGAAAAGTACCTGGGGCATTGCAGAGTCCAAAGGACATTCGCTGATAGGCAAAGGTACCAAAGGGACATGTTCTTAGTCCTTGAGTGCAATCTCAATCTGGTTATTACCTGAAAAACCATCTAGAAAGCAATAATAAGTATACCCAGCTAATCATTCTAACATTTAATCAATAAAAGGAAGGGGACAGTGATCTTTTCTAGTTACATCATTCAACCTCCTGTAGTCAATACACACTCTCCAACCTGTTTGCATCCGTGTGGGCACTAACTCATTATTATCATTCTTGAAAATCCTGATTCCAGATTTCTACGGAACTACCTGTACCGGACTTACCGATTAACTGTCGAAGATGGGGTAGATGATTCTTGCATCGAGTAATTTTATTACCTCTTTCTTTACTACCTCCATCATAGGTGGGTTCAATCATCTTTATGCGACCCTCGTGGGCTTATCACCATCTTCCAATAAAATCCGATGCATGCATGTTGCTGGACTAATACCTTTTATGTGTGCTATAGTCCAACTAAAAACTGAGATATGGTCCCTAAGGACTCTCAACAATTTTTCTTCCTGCATTTTGGTTAGATTACTAGCAATTATCATAGGTAAAGTCTCATTAGTCCCCAAATACGGATATTTCAAGTGTCCAGGTAATTGTTTCAATTCAAGTGTTGGAGCTTGCACAACAGATGGTAATAGTTTTTGATGAGACACAGGTAATTGAATTAGATGGACTGCATACTTATCTGAGAGTTTCGGCAATGAGTGTAGTGCATCCATAGTTTCCTTTAATTCCTGATTTTGCTCATGTTCATAATCCTCATCCATGTCCAAACTACTAGAAATAGCAGCCTCCAAGCTGTCTCTATGAATTTGTTCAAAAGTTTTCTGTACTAAAGAGTCACACACATCAATTGAAAAAACTTGACTAATTTCACTAGGGTACCTCATGGCATCATAGATATAAAATTGGATCTTTTCGCCATCAAACTCCATCGTTAAGGTCCCATTGTGCACATCAATCATAGTCCTCGTTATTTTTAGGAATGGCCTTCCTAACAAGATGTGGGATGGGTTTAGTGATGTATCATCCTCCATATCCACTATGTAAAAATCTACAAGAAAGATTAGTTCGTTCACCTGTACCAAGACATCTTCAACTACCCCTCGAGGATAGGTGTTAGTACGATCTGCCAATTGAATAATCATACCAGTATTTTTCAAAGGACCTAGATTTAGAGACTTATAAACAGATATGTTGGGTTTGTACGAAATTGTGGCTCAATCAAATTATAAAAATTAGCAGAAGCATAGTATATCAGAGTTTTAAAATTTTCTAAAAACCATTACCCGGATCATCCTTTATGTAAATTATTAATTTAAAATGATACATAAGAAGTTATGGAATCATACCCTTGTAGAACGAAGCTTCCACAGGTACGAGTTCAACTCTTTGTTCGTCGTGATCTCCTTGAATTTCTGGATTAGATTCCTTCTTTTGATCAATGTTAGCCACCCAAGTGTTTGGCCTCTAGAGGTGATCCACCAAGGAAGAGGAATTATCAAGAAGGAGGGTGGTTGGCTAAACCCTAGTTTTCTATCCTCTATAGAAAAGGAGTACTCTCCAACAAGTGGAATTGCATCAATCGATATCTATTATAAGACTCCTCTTATATAGATATTGGTTAACCCTTCTAATCCTAATAGAATTAGGTTTCATTTAATTAATTAAACTCCTTTAATTAATTAGGCTTCCTAATCATATTGGGATTAATTAATTAAACTTCTTTAATTAATTTGTTTCCTAATCTTTTTAGGAATAAATGAGAGTACTAATATTAAATTAATTCATAAACTCCTTTAAAAATTAAAATAATAATAATTATAATATTAATAAGACTCCTCTTATTAATTAATATTTAATATTTTCAAAATATTAAATAATAAACATTAAGCTATTTAATTTATTCTATCACCATAGATTAAATTAATTATACTTAATGCATTATTACGATTATGCTATTACCTTCTTAGTTAATTATTCTTCCTGTTATGGTGTGACCCTTTAGGTTCTCCATATTAAATCGGTTGTGAATAAATTAATTAGAACAATTCTAATCTTATTTAAATAAATAAATTAAACTAATAATCTATTTAAATAAATAATATTTATTCTACAATAGGGATAAACCTCCCTAGCGATCAACGACTTTCTAGATAATATAGATTTTAACATTAATCATAAAAGAACATGTGAGTAAATATTTACCGTACAATTCAATCCTTCCACCATACAATGTCTCAATTAAATATAAGATATGAAATTACTGTCAAGTCTTATTTTATTTAATTATATGTATTTCGATTAAAAAATGCACAATTCCAAATAATGCAAATTAGAAACTCCTTTCTAATTCCATTCTGCTTTGGCAAAGGACTACTGGGTTGTCATTTAACGAATCACATAGGACATACCTCTTCTTTTACTAGAAGTGGTAGATTCTTTATTGACCATTCATTATCTCCATATGTAACTTATTATACCCAAGCATACCCTTTGATATACCCTAAGGGTCTTAAGGAATAAGTCAAAGTATAATTTATTACATACAAGATACTATGATGATCTCAAGTCCAAGGATCACTTGTACTACTATCACATTAGGAATTCCTATTGATAGGCAAGTAAAACTCCATTAGGTATTCCATAGCGAGTCACGTTCAGTGAACTTATTCTCTAATAAGCACCTACATACTTGCTTTAGTGTCTCCACACAAATGATCATGAGATCAACCATCTTCATCCAATGAGCAAGCAACATATGTACCAATCTATCCGGATTTACTAATCCCCTTTTTAGTAATCCAATGATTAGGAACTATTTTAGTTTTAAGCTTTCTAAGAATTTAGATCTCATTAGCATGATCAACATCATGATTCTAAAAGCATTGCTTAAAACTATAGGTTATTTATATATTATAAAAATAGCATCATGTAGATAATTAAACGCCTTTAATAAGTGAATACATTTATTAATAAATAAATAAGATTGTTTACAAAGTATGTGCTCTATCATTATACATGATTGTCTTGTATGCACACTACTATCAAGATAATGGCATCACATTAATTGAAGCGCCTAAATCTAGCATGGCCTTTTCAAATCTAGTGTCTCCTATCTTTTAAGGAATGGTGAACATGCCTGGGTCTTTACATTTTGGGGGAATTTTTCTTTGAAGAACAGCTGATACATTCTCCCTAACTGTGACTTTTTCATCATTTTTCAATTTTCGTTTGTTAGTGCACAATTCCTTTAAAAAATTTGCATACCGTGGCACTTGTTTAATTGCATCAAGTAATGGAATATTCACTTCTACTTTCCTAAAAGTTTCCAGAATTTCTCTTTCCTGTTCATCTTTCTTTGAAGTTCTAGAATTTTCGGGAGGGAAGGGAAGAGGAATATTTTGAAGCTGACAAGGAGGGTTAGGGTGTACCTTAGATTTTTTAGGTTCCTCCTTAGCTTGCTCTTTCTCAAACTCAACTGTGGTTGTAGGTGTATTCATCTGCTTCCCACTCCGCAAGGTTATAGCACTATCATTCTCTTTAGGATTCACAACAGTTTGAGATAGCAGCTTCCCTGAACCTTGAGAGTCCAACCGACCCACAGTAGTAGCTAATTGGCTCATTTGACTCTCCAAACTTTGGATGGAAGATCTCGTGTCTTATTGAAATTGTTGTGTCTGTGTCATAAATGCTTTGAACATGTCCTCCAAGGATGTTCCAGAATTGCCCGGTGCTGCTGGTTTGGGTTGGTACTGTGGCTGAGTTGGCTGAAATTGCTTGCGCATGCAACCTAGCACCCCCATAACTCAAGTTGGGATGATACCTCCATCCTAGATTATACATATTGGAAAAAGGGTCATATTTCCTCTGCGATTGTGCCTGGTAATTTTCCACTGCATTAGCTTGCTATGCATTTTCTTCTTCTTGTAATGTCGGACATGAATCTGTAGGGTGCCCCGCCATTAAACATATTCCGCAAGCCTTTGCAACCAGCGAGTTACCTGTTGCTAATTGTTTCACCATAGCAGTTAAGTCATAAATCTGTTGCTCTAAATTACTCGTACTTACCTAACTTACCCTTTATGCCAGATGATAATTCTGTGTTCCATATTGTTGTCCATTAGCGGCCATATTTGCAATCAAATTCTTTGCAACCTCTGGTGTTTTATCTACTAATGCACTTCCACTAGAAGCGTCGATCATACTCCTATCCATCAGTACAAGTCCCTCATAAAAGTATTGGATAAGGTGTTGATCATCGATCTGGTGGGGTGGACAGCTAGAAGTAAAGTTTTTTCAATCTCTCCCAATATTCATACAGTGTTTCACCACTAAATTATCGGATTCCGCAAATTTCTTTCCTTGTGTTGGCTACTCTTGAAGCAGGAAAATACTTTTCCAAAAATAGCCTTTTCATGTCATTCCATGATTGTATCGATCCCGATGGGAGATAATACAACCAATCTTTCGCTAAATCCGCCAGTGAGAATAAGAAAGCTCTCAATTTTATCTGCTCCTCCGTGATCGCGTGTGGCTTCATGGTTGAGCACACAACATGAAACTTATTTAAAAGCTTGTAAGGATCCTCACCTATAAGACCACGAAAAGTAGGCAAAAGGTGAATTAGTCCAGATTTCAATTCAAAAATAGCATTTAAAATAGGATATTCAATGCATAGAGGTTGTTGAGTGAGATTAGGAGTAGACAACTCCTTTAAAGTCCTGTTATTATTTAGCACTGCCATCTCCTTGTCTAACTCGCTAGAAGAATGGTCTAAAAGTAGTGTGAGTACGATGTTGAGGCCTGGTGATGAAGCTTCGTCGGAATCTGCAAGTGTACCTTGGTGTTTCCGAGCTTCCTTCCTATGCCTTCGTGCAGTTCTCTCTATTTCTGGATCAAATTTTAAATTAAGATAGTGAGAAGATCGAGGCATAAACAAAAATAAAAGAAAATAAAAATAAATAACACTCCCCGGCAACGGCGCCAAAATTTATGAGTTGTCGTTAGCACTCCTAAATTAATACCTTACTTCTACTCTACTATCACAAGAATGAGTATAGAAATAAGCAAGGCTCGATCCCACAGAGAGTGTTTTGTTTTATATTTATCCTAGTATTTTCTAACGAATTGGGGGTTTTAGTTTGAAAAGTTGAATTATCAAAAGTGAATTTAAAAGAAGTATCAATGAGTAAAAAGCTTAAGTTCTTCAGTTCAGTATCGCCTTTTCACAATTATGGATTAACCAAGTTTTTACGATATTTATCCTTCAATGAGATTAACAATCCTAGATATAGACACTCAAAATTTTGTGTTCCTGTTACTAACCCTGCAGGAGGGCAAAATTGTCTTTTAACCCTAGCGACAACCTCGAGATGTCATGAAGCCCTGGTGATAACCCCGGGATGTCAAGCAGCCCCGGCGATAACCCCAGGATGTCAAGATCAATCCCGGTCACTATACCGGGATGTCAAGTCAAACCCCAGCAACACCGGGATATCAAGCAGCCCCGGCGACAACCCCGGGATGTCAAGATTAACCCCGGTCACTATACCGGGATGTCAAGTGAAGCCCCGGTCACAACACCGGGATGTCAAGCTGCCCTGGAGACAACCCCGGGATGTCAAGCTCAACCCCGGTCACTATATCGAGATGTCAAGTCAAACCCCGGTAACACCGGGATGTCAAGTCAAGCCCCGTTCAATACCTGGGAGGTACAGGAGCCCCGGCAACAACACCAAGAGATCAATTCAACCTTCGGAGACAACCCCCAAGCATCACATCATCCCCAGAGCCAACCCTGGGAGGCCAAAGCAACCTCGGAGACAACCCTGAGGACGAACAAAGTCGGCTGGGAACAAAACCTCGGAGACAACCCTGAGAAAATAGTCGAAGATCGGGCCAGTGCAGGAGACAACCCTGGAGGGGCAAAATGGTAATTTTACCAACTTGAAGCCAATTTGGTCAAAATCATGCCAAATTGATGCAGTGAAGGTCAGAAAGAGCCATAACATCGATGCCAAGTGAAAACAGCACAATACAACTCAATGGACAAACTGCGAAGAAATGAAGATCCTGTTATAAACCCTTCTTCTTGGACTCAAAAAAAGTTAAGTCCCATATCATTGTAACGCTCTCGGAATGGGCTTTCTGGAAAGGTATACCACGCCTCAAACGGACGCTCTGATCAAAAGTTAGAAAGTTTCGAACCTGACATCGCGTTGCTAAGAGTGCACGTACTTAGAGATGACGGGCCCCACCAGGTGGGCCCCACCATGGGGAGCAGTAGGTAGAGGTGCGTCTGCCGTGGGTAGACTTGCTACCATCGGGTCTTTAAATATAAGACCCCCCATGCCAAAAAAAGAAGAAAAAAATAGAAAAACGCTCTGAAACTCCACCCATTTCACCCCTTAGTCCTACTTCTAGTACTCCAAACCTCGTGTTTATTCTTCTAACACTTTTGTATACGTGTATTCTACAACATATCAAAAATTAACCAGTGAAAACGTCCATTTGAAGCCTACTAAGTGGCAAAACACTAGTGTAGCAGTCCATTGTAAGTATTTTTACGATCAGAACTTATTTTCTACTTCATTACGTATATTAGCACTTGCACGTAAAGTTTCATCTCCTGGTTTTGCCCGGAACTCTATTCCGTGGATGTTTTTGCTTACTTTTTAGTACATTTTAGTACATATATACATTTTTTTTGCATTTGCACAGCCTGGATCGTCGATTTGTGGCTTTTACTCGCTTTTATGTACATATATATATAAATATACGTACTAACTTGTTCGGCCTGGATCGCTAATTCGTGGACTTTTTATCTTTGTTATATATATAACTGACTATATAGATACTAATTTTCAATTCTGTCAAGCCCGGATTGCAAATCTGTGACAGTTAATGCTTTTATTTATATAAATTTTTCTGACTTTGTTTGGCCTGGATTTCTAATTCGTGGCCTTTATTGCTTTAATATATATATACTAACTGTATATATTAATATTTATATTTCAGTTTGGCCTGGATTAGAAATTCGTGGCCTTTTTACCGCTTTTAAAATATATATATATATATATATATATTTATAAAGAGCCACGAATTTCTCCAGGCTCAACTGGAATGTAAATATATATATATACATTTATAAAAGCTGTAAAAGAGCCACGAATTTCTCCATGCTCAACTAGAATGCAAATATATATATATATATATATATATATATATTTACTTTTCTGTCAAGCCTGGATTATTCTGTGGCTCTTTTACAGCTTTTATAAATATATATATATATATATATATACATATATATATATATATACATTTCTGTCTGGGCCTAGGATTGGAAATTCGTCGCCCTTTACAGCTTTTTATATTTATATTTACATTTCTGTCCGGGCCTGGGATTGGAAATCCACCGCCTTTTACAGCTTTTGTATATACATATATAATTATATATATTCTTTATTTATTTTGATTAAATATTTGCTTTAAATATTCATTTGATATGAATTTGTTTTAATATAAATTTGGTGGTTTAGATTTCTTTAAATCTAGCCCTTTCTACCTTTCAAACGGTTCAAAAATAGGTCCAACCGGAATCGGGAAGCTAGAATGGTAAAGAATTATTAAATCTAGCTTTCTTTCTAGTTTTGTTAAATATTAAAGCAACCTCGCGACCCTCAGATTTCTATCTAGTGGGAATGAGAAACTTTGGCTAAGTGCATGCCAGGATTTGACTGATGAATCCTTGGTTTTTGCGACGTATGGATGTAAATATACATTTTCTGTAAATATCTGTGCTGTGCAGGTTTACTTGGCCTCCTTCTGTGAGCCTAGGAATCGTGGGATTCATAATCAAAATGATAAGAATCTGATTCCCACGATGGACAAACTTCACATTACAAATTTACCCTGCCAGTTTTTCTATAAAAATGTACATCCGAAAGACCTTAAAACGGTTATCCGGGTTTAAGGACTCAAACATAATGAAATATGGTTTCTCGTGCTAGAGTCATTCTGATGGCTGTCATACCCATGAGAAGACCGACACTCGTCTATATTTTGTGGTCGAGGATGCTTCGCAGCCCGACAATCACCATTCAAATCGAGCCGAAGGCTAAAATGGAAGTATCAACATGCTTCAATTCCTACGTAAGCGTAAGGGTTTGAAAAACCACCTTTCAAAACATCATTTTCATATCTTGTCTAAAAAAGGACTTTTGCAAATCAAATCAAACCCTTCGTATATAGGTTTAACGAAGCACAACAATACTTTCAAATCGAACAAACGTAGGCCCAATTTCTTCCAGCATCCACACACACATTGCAAATAAAAAGAGAAATATTGAAAAGATGCGGTACCGTGTTTCACGGGAGTTGGGGGGGTGCCTAACACCTTCCCCCCACTTAACCAAGCCCCCGAACTTTAGAATTTCAGTTTCAAGATCAAGTTTCAACAGTGTCCAATAATTGGGCCTACTTGTAAACAAAACTCGGTTGAGTTGGTACAACTATTTCAAATCTACTAACTGGTGACTCTGTAAACCGTTCAAATCGTCGACATGATACATGTTGGTGTTTTCCTAAAAAACATCACCCTTCATAAACAGATAAGGTAATAAGGGTAGAAAATAAAAAAACTTAGGAAAAAAGAAAGATCGGGTCCAAAGTTGACCGAATTTTTTCCCAACGTCGACACTAGATAACCGCGATTGCTAGTTATCCGAAATTCTCCTTATGTGTAAATCTAATGCGACAATCGCCAACAAAAGATCCTAACTATCATATAACCTAGAACTATTAGTTTAAATTTTATATGATAGAAGCATAAAGAATGAGAATTAGATTGTTCCAAGCAACAATTATACAATCAGGAATTATATAACTTGTCTTCTGAAAATCTTAATAATATCCAAAGTTTGACCACAATCGAATATCATTAATTGCTACTTATGGTCAGACATACATCGTTTGATTAATATATATCTTAATCTAGCAGATAATATCAATTTATTAATTTAATCCTGCAGAAACTAAATTAGTCAATTGAATAGCATACAAGAAAGTTTATGTAGATAATCAAAATAAATCTCATATACGAAAGAGTAAATAAAGTAAACTTGCTCAAACCGTTAATTATGAATAAGGTTCAACATCCCTTCAGGATTGAATTGAGTTGTTTAGCTTGACATGTCTTGATTCTCCAAAATTAGGGTTTGAATGAATGTAGAAGATGATATGCTAATAGTCCTACCATGTATTTATAATGTATAACAAAGCCCCTATAATCCTCAGAAATCGCAATCCTAATCAACTTAGAAATCTGCCAATAACTTTCCAAAAATAGGAAATTCGCTAAATTTGTCAGCCAAGCACACCGGGGCGGGGTCTTCTATACTGCCAACACCCGCGGGGGCGGGTGTTCTTCTTTTCCCAACTCCAGAGCACACCCCTGCTGGGGCGGCACTTTTCCTTTACAAAAACTCGTCGGGGCGGCAATAGCCAAAGAGGTCAGGGTTAGGGTGGCTTCTAAGCGCGCTGGGACGTCACTTGGACAGAGAAGTAGTTGTTAGGGCGGCATTTCCTAAGCCAAGAGACCCGCCGGGAGGGGCTGCCTTGCATCCTGATTCTCCTTTCTTTTTCCCCCGCAACAACTCCGAATCAACCCGTTTTTTGACCAAACTCCATTTCATCCTAAAATCCATAAACAACCTTATTAGACTCGTGTTAATCCCAAAACATGCAATGAACCAAGTAAAAAGGAATCAAAATAGATAAATATTATGCACTCAACAGAGCTTGAAACTAAAATGCGAGAGAACTATCCCCACTTATTTACTTATCCTGTCCTAAAATTTGAGGACAAAATTCTTATTAGAGGGGGTGAATGTGAAAACCCAAAACCCTAATAAGACTCAGTTATGTAAATTCTTCGTTTATCAATAGAATCTCTCCGTTCTGAATATGAATTGTGTTATTATATACTCTACTGAAAACTTGGTCAAAATTATTTTTCTCCAAAAAACGTCGTGCTTGACACGTCGTGCTTAAAATTTTTATTCCGTATTTGGACTTTTCGGTATATTATTTTATCAAGCTGCTTTGTCGTGCTTACACGGACAAAATGCTTTGTCGTGCTTCGTCTAGATTGTGAGACAAATCCTAAATTAGAAAACCCTAATGCTAAATTAGAAAACCCTAAACCTAATTTAGAAACCCTAACCTTAAAATCAAACCCTAACCCAAATTCAGAAGTATTACCCTAATTAGGTTATCTTAAACCCTAATTATGTTAACTAAACTTAAATTAGGTGTTAATAACTTCATTAAGTTATCCTAAACACAAAAATCAAACACTAACTCACAATTAGTGAAGATTAAGGCAAGATTAGCTTACTAACCAAATTGAAGTTTCTCACAAGCATGTGCCACCACCACCATTCAAAATTCTATCACATCTGGCCACTAAACAAGTGGTCATAGTAGCACAAGTACTCAAGCTAGGACATTTGTGGAGGCAAAGATGGAAAAAAGACCTAAAAATCCTAACCTACCAATTCTATAAATAGCAGCCTCATTTCTGTTCAAACCCACTAATTTTCTCAACCAATACACTCATACTACCTACCATCAGAAGCCCTACCAATAGCAAGATCAGAATCAAGCTTAGCTAGCCAATTTGCTCAAGAAATGTATAAACCCCTAATTTTACATTAGATCTTGATGCTTTGTTAGATTTATTTTCTTGTTGTTTAATTATGTGTAATAAGATGTTAGTAAGTGTTCTGGGTTGATAGATCATGTTTCCATAACATCTAGATGTATCAAAAAGGTGTTTTAAGCAATATGAAAATTTTGTCAAAACAGGCCTAACAACCTAATGTCAGAGCCCGTAGATCTTCATGTCTTAATGTTTAGGTCTGTTAATTGTATGCTAGTTGTAGTATTACATGAGCTTAGTAAGCTAGAACAAGAATCAAGTTCATTAGATTAACATAATGAAGACATAAGTGGTCAAAGGTGGTGATCGATCATGAAGTTCTGATTTTTGAGTTACCCATAAATCTCAAGAACAGTCGAGCTAGGCAGTTTGACCGGCTTGTATCTTTCTCTTTATATGTTGTTAAGCTAACTACTACCTCCGTCCATAATAAGTGATTTTTTAGCTTAAATCACACAAACTAATTACACAAGCTAAAATGACAAAAATACCCTTAATATACTTTCTTTGTTTGTTTGAAACTTTTTTATTGCCTTTTGGTCTCTCTTTCCCTTTCTTCAACCTTTCAACTTCCCAATAAATATGCAATAGATACCATTGGTTGCATAAGGGCACATATGGGAAAATATGTAAAAATTGTATTGGAATTCTAACACATCACTTATTTGGAAAAAAATATTAAGCCTAAAAAGCACTATTGTGGAACGGAGGTAGTAAGTGTTATGTTATTGTACCGTTACATGTATACTGCAAGTATGATACACTTTAACACATGATAAATGCATACGATAACTAGAATTAATGGTCAAAACCCGTTGACCGTTCACGGTTTCTGGAAAACCCAGAAAATGAAGAACATGAAGAACAGCTTCTGACAGTACTTTGATCGGCTTAGATCCTTACTTTAAGATGTTACTCGGTCCAAACCAGTGATATCTCGTTCAACTATGACATATAGACTACACACTGCAACAATTAAAACACACATCTAATACACAGAATTGAAGATATTAGAACCACAAAGTCGTTGACTGGCATTCTGGGTTACCTAGAAACCCAAGAACAGCTCTGACAGCTACTTTGAGCATTAATCACTTTCTGATATGTTATAGTTAGAGTCCAAACTTAGTATCATATTGTTGTATTACATAAACACTACAACATTGAAGTACTTATAAACCCAAAATCATTACAAGCTTAAAGAACAAGCTTGGTCAAAGTGACCACTCGGCCTTGACCAAGGCTGTTCTTCAGACTGAAGAACTACAGCGACGCTTCCTGTCGCCTATGACCTATAGCGACGGACAGAGTAAAATTTAATTAAAATAAATTAATATATATATATATATAAATAATTATAAATTAAGTTTTAAAAATTATTTTAAGTTATAATAATTAATTTTTAATATTTTGACATAAATTTCATAAATATTTTTAATAATAAAGTAATTAATTAAATCATTTATAAATAATAAGTAATTATTTAAAAATGATTTAAATATTTTAAAAATCAATGATTAAAATTATTTAAAAATAATATTAAGGTTTTAATAAATATACGAAGTAATTAATAATTATTTAAGTATAAAATTATGATTTAAAATCATTAGGATAAATACTTAAAAATTATTAAAGCTTCCGGAAATATAATGAAATAATTATCTAAAATTATAA